>CAJHQQ010003198.1:0-48969 GCA_905132885.1 Moricandia moricandioides | reverse complement strand
TTTTTTGAGACAAAGCTTACTTTTCTTCCTGCTCTGTATCAATGGCGTCTTTACCAGAGGTTGCTTGTCTTGACTCAGACACAGAGAGTCTTTTGGGTTTGTTAGTTGATGTCTCCACGTGATTATCTGGTGGCTTACCATATGAAGAAAGTCCTTCCATATCCATGCGCGGACTCTCCGAAGGAATGGATGATGCGGTCTTGTGTGTTAACACCCATGTCGGATGATCAAAAGAACAACTAGGATCCACTGCACAGTTCCCAGTGCGAACATAGGATTTGCACAGACGTTTTGCCTGTGAAAATAGTTGGAAAAGAATTAAGCAAAGAAATCACTCACATACCGGAACCTGAGATAAGAACAGTTCACTGGACAGGAATCAAAATTAAAGACTGCAACTACTAGCTTTTACCGGCCACAATATGAGGCCATGGGGCTCAATGAACTCTCAAAAACAAACATATGATCCCTTTGAACGGTGGTGTGTTCCTTTAGAGCCCAACAATGGAAAATTCTCTCTAATCTAGGTGAGAGGTCTGTTCTGGTCTTCCTGCATATACACTTGATGGCAAAACCAGCAGTGTTGCTATATAACTATCCCAAATTTCAACTACTAAAGCCTGAGAGAGTCTTTAACATGCCAGGAGCTAGCTCTATCCTTACAGAAGAAGCAACTTGAAGTTTAACCGAGGACTGGTGGCATGTAGAGGATACCTGCAGAAGCCCCTTGGCCATGCCTTCAACACTATCAAGAGCTAGCTTTTCCAATAAGCCACTGGAGACAGTACAGTAGCAAAACCCATGACGCTTCTTGTGGTAGCTGAAAGGACGCAGTCTACTTTCGTATTCACAAATTGTTTCAAGTCAAAACAGAGATGCGCAAGAAAATATTGTGGCTCACATACTTAACTCAAGAGTCAAATACTAGTGAATGGGTCGATCTCTTGTAATCTAGGGGGATGGAAAGAGCAATGTGGATCATCTAGCCGCGAAACAAGACTTAGCTCTGATCATGTGTTCATCAGTTATAACAACTGTTTCCATGCCAAGAAAAGCCTCATTCAAATTCTTTGTTACTGTATCCAAAATAAAGCTGGAATGCTGTGAGGTGGTGAAATGTGGGATGAGCTTGTTATATGCACCTGATGAGAATGATTATAGATTGCAGGGAACAAGAGAATAATCTCTAGGAAGCGGTGTCTGTTAAAGAGACAGATCTAAATGGAACTGCTACATATGTTAGATATTGTGTCCAAGAGTGGCCGTTCGTTGTGTACAAGAAGAAGCGCTACTCAACGTGAAATCTGATTTTTTTTCTGATTATGAGTGTTCAATTCTTCGTTACATGGAGCCAGCAAAGTCTAATCTCTGGAAATAACTATAATTATAGGATGCTAAGGGTGGGATTCAGATAGAATCATGTTCCAATTCTATCTTAACTCTATCTTTTGAGTGAATTCCAGAGACGGTGTGTATAGAATTTATGTAGTTTCATGTGGCTAATCTTAACCAATTGTCAAGAATGGAGAACTTAATCTATGTAGTGCAAGTTATGTTTCTCAAAAAAGAGTTTACCAGTACAACAATATCAAAATCAGTTTTTTTTTTTGCTCGGGAAGTATTCTTAAATGTATAAGCTAATGTTTGACTTGTGATAAAATTCATTGAGCCTTCAAGTAAAGTTCCAATGAACTTATTACGGAAATATCTCTTGCATGTTGTATAATTAAATAAGATTCTATCAAACTTGAATAAAGTTCCAATACAAATGCATTACCAGATCATTTGCCACCTCATATGTATAAGTTTGATACGATAAAACGAAATGTATAGTCTAAAAAGTTCAGAAAGTCAAATGCTTGAGTGGTAAACTACCAACAAATCCGCATTAGAAAAATGAATATATCACAATCAAAAAGTCAAAAGGTGAATGGCCAAACACACTAACTAAATAGTTTTGCTTCGGACCTTACCAATGTTTTTAGACCATTGACCTAGTATTATAGATGTTTAATACCATGCTATTATTATTTTTAATATTTGCATGAGAGTTAGAAGTATTCACATTGTTTATAATGCAAAAAAAGTCACGCAACAAGTCACATGAACATTTCCCATATGTACACAATAAAAGTGATCTTGCAGAAATGATTTAAGCCTCACGTTTCTTTCTTGGTCATATTTAGACGTTACCAAACCACTAAAAGAAAATGTTTATAAAAAATTGAAGTTAACTTTAATGGACCATCTCCTCCACTTTATCATTTTACTTCTATTGTAAGTTTATAATTAATTTCTCAGAGATGGGAAATCACAATTTGCCTTTTTATCTATAATTTAGTTGAACGAATCCAACACATCAGATCAAAGACCAAACAATGGCTTCACAAACCAAACTCAAGAAACCTAACTCTCATTTCAGCCTTTGTACTTTCCTCTTCTTCACCGTCCTCTTCACCATCCCGGCTCTCTTCCTCCTCCGCACCTCCTCCTCTTGCTCCTCCACAACCGCCGCAGTCTCCCCTTCCACCGACACAAACCAGCCACCCTGGTCTGGCGATCTCCAGACCGCCCAATTTGCATGGAACCGTCTTGCTTTCTCCTTAACCAACCCTCCTCCCAAAACCCTAAAACTCGCAGTCTTCTCCAGGAAATGGCCCACCGGGCCCAATCCTGGCGGCATGGAACGCCATGCCTTCACTCTCTACACGGCTTTAGCCCGCCGTGGACACCACGTCCACGTCTTCACCTCTCCCTTAGACACCAACAAAGTCAACCCGGTCTCCGACAAAACCATAAACCCTACGATCCATTCCCACGGCGACGCAGAGCCAGGAAAATGGAGATACAACAAAGCATGGGAGCTTTACCAAGAAGAAAACAAAAAGGAACCATTTGACGTGGTTCACACGGAAAGTGTGGCTTTACCGCACTGGATCGCCAGAGAGGTTCCAAACCTAGCCGTCTCGTGGCACGGTATTGCCCTAGAGAGCTTACAATCAAGCATTTACCAAGACCTGATCCGTAAACCAGGTGAGCCAAGATCACAAGGCTTCAATGCAAGCCTATACGGTGCCGTGCTTCCCAAGATACTAGATGAGATCAGATTCTTCCACAACTACGCTCATCACATCGCGATCAGTGATAGCTGTGGGGAAATGCTAAGAGACGTTTACCAAATCCCGGAGAAAAGGGTTCATGTCATCCTCAACGGAGTCGATGAAAATGGGTTCAAATCAGACAAGAAGCTACGTTCTCTGTTTAGATCAAAACTAGGGTTACCAGAAAACTCATCGGCTATTGTCTTAGGAGCTGCAGGGAGACTGGTCAAAGACAAGGGACATCCGATTCTCTACGAAGCTTTCGCAAAACTCATCGAAACGTATTCAAATGTTCACCTTGTGGTAGCTGGATCAGGGCCATGGGAGCAACGTTACAAGGAACTTGGAGAGAAAGTTACTATTTTGGGATCTCTAAATCCAAATGAGCTCAAGGGTTTCTACAATGGGATTGACTTGTTTGTGAATCCAACGCTTAGACCACAAGGGCTTGACTTGACGTTGATGGAAGCGATGTTGAGTGGTAAACCGGTGATGGCGTCGAGGTACGCGAGCATAAAGAGGAGTATTGTGGTGAATGATGAGTTTGGGTTTATGTTTGCGCCGAATGTGGAGGCTTTGACGGCGGTTATGGAGGTTGCGGTGGCGGAAGGAGCGGAGAGATTGGCGGAGAGAGGGAGGAAATGTAAAGAGTATGCGGCGGAGATGTTTACGGCTAGTAAGATGGCTTTAGCTTATGAGAGGCTTTTTCTTTGTATTAAGGACCAGAGGTTTTGTATTTACCCCTAAATTAGTATAGTTTCATTACTCAATTATCTTTGATTTTTCAACATTTTAATATATATATAGTATTTCTCTGTAATGAAAAGATGAGTCTTTAGTAATGTAATCGCTTACATAAATTAACGGTTACATCAAATAATTTTATTCTTCTTAATCCTATCACTGGTTTATAACAAACACAAAGTATTAGATGTTTACTACAAAATTTGTCTTAATCCTATCACTGGTTCATTCCTCTTTACTCATCAAATATTTCTTATTCCAACCATTGTTTCATTCTTCTTTACTACAAAATTATATTTGTCTCGAAAAGTTTTCAAACTACGTCAACATAACACCACCATATTTTTATTTTTTTGCTCTAACCGGTAACCAATAAAACAACATTTAAAAATAAGAATGAAGAGAAATGAAGTAATAGAAATAAAGAAAAATATTTTACGAATTTTTTTCTAAATTTCCAATTTAAAATCAATTGACGATAAGTTGATTAACACAAATTCTTTACATATTATTCAAATCTCTTATATATTTCCAATGTCAAATCTTCTCTACAACATATTACTTATTGTTTCTCCCTAACTCGGTAAGAAACAAATATATTTTATTATTGCTTCAATACAACGGAAATTTAAAGAACCATATATAACAAATTTTCTTTGTAAATATTGTAGGTTTTAACGAATGAAACCTTTTATTACTCCTATTCATTCATTTTGTTACCACTTAAAACCTTTGAAAAACTATTTGCTTTGGGATTATGTGAGTATATAGAGCTCTACAGTTTGTAGTTAGTAAAATCTAAAACATTTTAAAAAGAAACTGCTATTAATGCATCTACCAAAATCCATAACAGTCCCTTAAAACGTCTGTTATAATGTAAATTTCTATGAAACAATGTTTGAACTTATCCGAGCTTGTTCAAACCGTTGATAAGCTCTTCTAGTCCTAATAAACAGCACAAGACTGGAAGCGAGTCCAAGAACCGACAAGCATCCCCACCACACAAAGGTCAAGTAATAGCAACCTCGTCCCATACACACGACGGAGTCTTTCATCGATTTGATCCCAGTCGAACCATGTGAGTCATAGACCAATGCAGCCAAGAATCCATAGATCAACGATCCTATTGGTATGTTTGTGATCAAAATGTTGTGGTTAACTCCAACACTGTTTGGTCCAAAAAGCTCTGATGTGATGGAAACCGCTGCTGCGAATATGAACCCTGAGCTTAGACCTATAAGAGCTGTTCCAGCTTGTAATGCTGAAGCTGTTCCTGATGATGCGAGCAAGAAAAGCGCGATTGGTGTTGGTAAAAGTGCGATGGCTAACCACCCGGTTCTTGCAAAATAAACTTTCCTGCACAACTTATACCAAATCAAAACCCGCAAACCTTAAACTCTATAAATTAATATTTAATAAATTAATAAATACAATAAATTAATAAATTTCATCAGTTCCGAGTTGGACCGGATCGAAATGCACTTACGCTCGGATATAGTCCGGTGTTGCAGAGAGTAATCTCCCAAAGAAGGAGAAGGAGGAATAGAGTGTGACAAGAGTTGTAGTCTTTGAGCTTTGTCCTAAAGACTGAGCAATCTGTCCGAGGTTGTTGCTGTACACAAGTCCGATGGTTCCACCGCAGAAATACGCCATATAGTAGAACCAGAAGTCAGCTCTGCCTAAGAGCTGCGACAAAGAATGTTCAGTTCCCAATATCTCAAGCTGACCTCTTGTGATAAGCTTCTTGCAACATGACTCATCAGTGTCACCTTCCTCTTGAGTTGTATTCTTAATAACAAGGTTTTGCACAACATCGTCGGTCAGCAACTGGTAGGTTTCTCTATTAGCTTCATGTGCAACCATCCCTTTATGCAACTCAAGCTCATCTGGATGAACAAGAATGAAACCCGAACCTTCAAGGCGGAAGCTCGTGTGGATCGTGCGATGATACCAGCTACGAGCGATGACTAAACCGGGAATACATAAAGGGAGTATCAAGAGGATGATTGCACCACCAAAGAGGAGACGAGCAGAGGTTATATCAGAGGAGTTTGACTCAAAGAGAAGAAGGTAAACACCGTTTAGGGCGGCTAGAATGTTGAGCAGTAGAAACATGAGAGAGTCACGGCGAACTCCATCAGGTGGTAGAGGCTCGAAAGGCGGCTGGCGAAGTATTGGGATGGTTGCAGTGAAGGAGACAAGGAGAGGCATGAGAGCGTTTAAGAGAAGGTAAAGCTCAGGAGAGGTTGGGTTGATTGCGTTGTAAGCAAGAGTGTATAGAGCAGCGCTTACACCGTTGAAGCTTACTGTGAGGGAAAGAGCAAGTGCTCTGTTTGCAGGGAAGTTACTGATGCACAGCACAAAGCAGACTGTGTTGAACCAACAGATACTCAAACCAGCAAGTAAGCAACAGAGAAACACCTGCACAAAAGCTAGCCAACAATTAATCAAAGTTTCTTCAAATACAAGAAACCAAAAAATACATTTTATCTGGTTTGTGTGTTTTCATAATCTTTCACTTCAAAATCTTAATCTTTTGTTACCATTTTAAATTGCCCATAAAGGTGATTTAATTAAGGGCAAATCTCTTAAATAGATATTTTTGAAGTTTTTGTCACAAAAAATAGGACTCAAGAAAAAAAACGACCAAAATAGATATTTTTATTTTGAAAATTTTAATATTTTTAAATTTTTATTTAATTATAAACCTCACCTCCAAAACTCAACCCTATAACTCTAAACCCTAAGTTTAGATTAATTAACTTAAAGGGTATAATTATATATTTACACTCTTTAATAAAGTATATTTTAATCATTTTTTCTTTGACTTCTATTTTTGGGACAAAAATTTTTTTAGGTCTATTTTTGTATTTATCTCTTTAATTAAAGTTGAAAGAACATTTAACTACTAAAAACGTCTCATTCAATATATGTATATCTACTTGTTGATTTTTCTCAACCACAAACATCTTACTCACCAAAAAAAACATCTCACTCACCAGAAAATGACGTTAAATAAAAAAAATCAAATCTCTCAAATAGATTTTTAGTTTTATCATTAAAATATATTTCAAAAAATGATCAAAATAATTTTGAAAATTTTGAAAATTTTAATTTTTAATTTTTTAAAATTTTAAATTTCACCTCCAAAAATTCACCATATAACTTTAAACCCTAAGTTTAAATTAGTTAACCTAAAGGGTATAAATATACATTTACATCATTTAATAAAATTTATTTTGATCATTTTTATTCTTAAAAAAAATTTGGTGACAAAATTTTTTTGGATCTATCTTAGGTTATTTTTATATAAATAATCCGGTGGCCATTTTTTTGCATATCTATATATAATTTAGTCATTATAGTTAGACAATAAGAATTTCGCAAGAAGGATACATGAATAAATTTTCTATTTTGACGTCATATTTCAAATTATAAAATAGTTGCAGATTTTCGAAATAGCCATCAACCACGAGACAAGCCTGAACATGCCAAGAAGAGGACTTGTTGGACCAACAAGTTTTATGGAAGTTCCTAAAAAATTAATATATTTACTCTTTACCAAGAAAAATATTACACAAATCAACAAACAAAAGAAACGATTGTGAACTACCTATCTACCAATCAATCGTCAAGCAGTTTGTGACTCGAAAAGTTTTGGTTTAGTCTCATTTGTGAATCGTGACAAATTTATATGCATTGACATATGAATAACTCTAAATATATAGCAACAAACATAAAAGTCATTTCAAGGAAATATAAAACTCATTAAACTTTCCATATAAAACTACTTTTGATTAGAGAATTATATATCTATAGTTGAATAAGTATCGCAATTAGATAAATTTTATCATATGTTATCTAAAAAATAAGATCATATACTTGAATTTCACAGAAATTTACAATTTATATATTAAAATATGTATCAAGAAGTATTTGACTAATCACACTTGTACATTTAACTATGAAGTGGCTATATTTTATTTCAATTTATCAACAAACAACAATGAAGATAATTTTTGTAGACTATTACATTCTCTGCATTTTTATTTTGTGTTCTCACAAGTTTTTCATTTAGTAGTGAGTCTCAATAAAACAGAGTAGTGATAACAAAAATATATTTTTTAATATCAAAAACACAGTTTCGTCAAAACCAAAAGTATAGAGACAAGTAAATTTATCATATCATAAATTTTCTTTTTTGAGTACTAGTGAATGAGTTGTTGGATATTTTCATTAATCAACAATGAGGATAATTTTAAGACTATTCCAATACATACCTTTCTATTTCATTCTTCACGAGCTCTCCATGAATAATGAACATTATAGAACGAGTTATGCAATGTATTGATTTTTTTAATATTATTCTAAAGTAGTGGTTGTCAACAACAAAAATATGTAAATAATTTTAAAATGAAGAAAAAAACAGTTTCATAAAGATAAAAACAAATAAAAAAGGAAGAGTGAAGTTACCATAATATAAGGCAAAGAGATGAGGTTAGTGATGACGAGCCACTGCACTCCATAACCAACAAAACCCATAGAGGCCGCCGCCAAAAGCACCGTCCAAAGCGGGAAATACATGAGTGCAAGCCCTGAAGACCACCCGAACACCTTCCCGAGATCGGAAGCCACGGCGAGGTAGTTAAGCTGCACCTGCGAAATCTCCAAAACCGACTTCAAATCCGAAGAGTAAGCCGAGAAATCGAAGTTGGTCCCGGTAAACGCCTGAATCCAAATCGTCGCCACCAGAATCATCCATTTTCTCGACTGTCCCGCCATGTTCTTGTCGCCGGCGTCGGATACTGAAGATTAAAACCACCGATGGTTTTGGTTTGTATGGTAGAGAGAGCTCGATGTGTCTGCATGAGTGAGCTTGGTCTCATTGGGGCCGTGTATTTATATCAGTTATCACTGATAGAAATAAATTCTTCTGCTGACTATTTTTAATGTAGAATAAGACAACTCTTCTTGCAACGTGGCAAGCTTTTTTTTTAAAAAAAATAATCTTTCGGCTTTAAAAGTATTTTTAAGACAAACGGTGTATGTGTTTCAGAAAAGAAAAGACCAAACGGTGTCTTATGGAGGTGACTAGAGTGGCGGTAAGATATATAGATAGGGTGTGACGTAAAAAGCTTGCCAAAAACAGGGTGTGACGTATATGGTATATACTTTTAGTATATACTGAAATCTTCTAGCATTTTTGACGTAAATATCTATTATTAAACTGAATTAACTTTTGGAAACATGGATAACAATACAAATGATTGTTTGGATATATGGATAACAATATAAAAATACTTTTTTTTATTTATAAATTTAGTTTTTTTATTTACAATAAATTAAATATTTTCTTTTTGTATTTTTTTATTTATAGATTCTACTACTACATTTAAAATAAATTTAAATTAAATATTTACAATTTCAAAACCTATTTAACCAAATCGATATTTATATATTGACCATAAATTTTAGTATGTTGTTTTCAAAATAAATTAACAAAAACAACAAATTAATATATGAATAATATAATTACATCAAATTGTACATTTTTAATATAATATTATGTATAAATAATAAATATTATCAATATCTATAGTATAATATAATATATTTTAATTTATATGTAAATTACAAAAATAAAAAAATATACAAAAAAAATTTCATAAAAACAACGATTTATAAGTTTACGTTGAATTGTGTTAAATCATAGATTTTATAACATAATATGAATCTGGTATATATTAAATAATAATGTGCAAGGATGTGAGTACATTATTTTGACAAACTGAGAGCACGCGCAGCGGCACGATTTTATTTGAGTTTCTCTCTGAAAAAGTTATTAAGATATGTAACAGTAGGAGACAGAGGTAGGCAACGTCTCTCTGCGAAGAGATTTGTAATAATGCAGAGAAACCATTTTAGCGGGCTGTTTTCTTTTCATCCACACAAACCCAATTTAATTTTTTAGATGTTATGTTATTTTAAAATATTAATATATTTCTGTATAAAAACTCAAGTTAGGAATTGCCACTAATGATGATGCCCTGATACTTTGTGTATGGGATCCAGTTGGTAATGCAAATGATTAGGGGAAAAGAGCAAGAACCAGTATTGAAATAGTTTGAAAAAGCTAATAAAGCATAAGAGCATTGCTAATGGAGAGTTTTAGTTTTGGAATTTTCAATATATATATATGTATGTATATATTAATATTAATATTTAATTTTGCGGTTTTTAACTTTACGGAAAATCTAATCCAAAATATTTTTACAGAGAATTTTTAGATTGAGTTTTCTGTAAAATTAAGAATCTCATAATTAAATATTAATATAAATATATGCATACATATATATGTATTTTGAGAATCTCGAAACTATAAACCCCAAAACTATAAGAAACAACAATATTAGTGTTATCAATACAAATGTTTAGCACATGCACTTTAATGTTACCAAGGAAACCCATAAATATATAAAAGCATTAAAATTATTAATACTCTTTAGACCAAAAAAATAAAAGAAAAAAAAAATACTCAATCAGTTTTGAAAAAAATATGTTTTAGAAAAATACATTTTTAATGTATTTATTTTTGGTAAATTTTAATTTTCAAAAAAAATTGTAATTATTAGTATTCTATTGGTTAGAAATTATGGAAAATGGTTAATTACAAAATAATAAATATTTTCTTTTTTGAAACAAAGAAAGTAGTAATCAATAATATAGACATAGCATTGATGATAAAAATATTTGCTTTATTACTCTACAAATATGATATGACATTTATATAATGTAACATTAAACAAATCTAGACAAAGCTAAATATTAAATTAACAACAAATTAAAGTTAATTGTATGATTTGTATATTGTATAATGTCTCCTTAAATGTCTTTATTTACTTTTCACATTATGTGCAAATATTATTTGGTAAAATATACAAATAATGAGAAAACACCAACCACTTGCTCCTCTAGCGAAATTTGGGAGTTATCTCCGATTCAACGTCGTCCAAAATAAGCAATGACCGAGCTAGAAATTTTTATACCGGGTAAGAATTAATCAAAGGTTTGCATTACATATTTTTTTTGTAAATCGGTTTGCATCATATATCTACCGAAGAAAGTGCTCAATATTTTCACATGAATGAATGCATCATCTATAGTGCATGATAAATCTTTCTGAATGACAACTGTTTCACAAATTACAAAATTCCTAGAGGTTTTGTAAACCATGTTGATCAACTAGCAAAAACAGCTAGAATGAACAGTCAAAACTATGTAATAGCTGGGTATAATAGCTTGCCAATGTTGTACTATGCTCTTATCTAATGAATAGAAATGTTGACCAAAAAACCTGATATATCATCTTACGTAATATTACTTGTATTAAAATCTAAATTACTCGATAATTGTTTTAAAGACCTATTGATAGATTAAAGACCTATTCGTGGAGATTCAAAGGTGTTAGATCACCTCTAATGGGGAGTTCTTAGATGGTTTTTAGGGGTTCTAAAACATTGTGAGGCCCACAATTTGTTTAGAACCAGCTCTAAAAATCCCCCTCAGTAAGAACCATGTTCTTAAACTGTTTGCGGGCCCCACTGACACGTGGCGGCTCGCGATTGGTTCATCTTTTTTTAATTTTTTTTTTATTAAAAAAAGAAAAAAAAAAAGAAAAAAAAAGTTTAGAACCTCAACGGGGTTCCAAACCGTTGGAGGTGCTCTAATGCCAGCCTTAGTCAGCAAAATTCACCCCATAAGCTTCAAGATTAGAGACATCAAGCTATTGCATGCTAGATATGTTGAATATATAAGTTTTTCTTTTAAATTATTCGGGCGAGGGTCTAATCGATCTTCTCTTAGGTCAAAGACCAGCCACTGTTAATACATGATGATATGGCGTAAAACATTCTACCTTGACAAAGGTTACAAGATTTTTAATTTCCAATATGTCGTTTCTTGTATCATGAGTGCTGTATAAATCTCTACTATACAAACCAAACTGTTGTTGTACTACTTTATAAGATTCTATAATCGTTTGCCGACAAAATAAAATACAAACAACTATGCAACATGTGAAGTTTTTTATATGTCAAAGTGAGCATTTGAAATTACATGTTACTTCTTGTTGGTCGATTCTTTTCGTCTAGCTTACTAAGTAATCTTTTCACCGAGTATGTTCCATAGTTATCATATATACAGTTATTAGGAAAGTTTGAGCAATGGATCTTATTGAACTAAGAGTACAACGAGTGGAATCTAATATCATCGTGACAAAAGCATGTGGTCTAATAAAGGATACATAGCACAGGTACGAACGTTAGTACTGCAAGTTGGTGTGATCCCTGAGTCAGTTGTTTCCACGTGATTCATATGGTAAAGGTTCATTCCATAACGTGATAACATTATTTTCTCATGATTAGAGCATCTTTATGATGAATCTCTCACACTTGATCGCTCATCAATATAATATATATAGATTTAAAGTAATTACATTTTAAATTAAATTTGAAAGCTTAAAAATGAATTGCACCCCTTGAACATAGACATGTGTCATTAAAGTTTTTTGACATTTTTGGAAAATTCTTAGCATATGGATCTCTCTCCAAACTTTCACTATTTCGCTTTTACTTTCATTTTTAATAATATTTTTGAATGAGAGATTATAAAACTGCTGCCCTCAGGACATTTCCAATGATAGTATTTAGCATTGGGAGTGCTCGTATATATATATATATATATATATATATATATATATATATATTAATATTTAATTTAAAAGTTATTAATTTTAAGAGATATCTAACTAAAATTATTTTTGTGAATTTTTTGGTTGAATTTTCCGTAAAATTAATTTTTTTTTTGAATAAATACTAATATTAACATATATATATATATATATTATTTTTTAAAAATTCTCGTTGCTAAATACTTCCATTAGAGGTGATCATACATTAAAACTGACAATGTGTGGATATGTCATGTCACACCGTTTATATTTCTAAAGTCAAACTAAAACATGTAAAATCGTTTACCGTAAAAAAAGTTTTCTGTAGTACACTTATTAATATTCTTAAAGATTTTGATGTGAACGCTTTTTTTTACTAACAAATATTCTTCTATGATCTAACAAAAGAGACCCGATTCGAAGAAATTGATGATGCTGAATCAATATTTAACATCATTGATATAAACGAATTATTGACAAGTTTTTAGCAACGTGATTTTAAATTCAGTTTTCTTTTAGAGCAATCTCATTGGAGGTGCTCAAACAAAATTTCTTAAAAACATATACTTTTTTTTAGTAAAAGTGCATATACTTTGAGAAAGATGTACATTTCGAGTTTATGATATATATTATTGTGTAATAGAATTAATTTGATTATCTATGTCACTAAAATATACTTATATTTTTGGTTATATATACAAAAAGAATTTTATAATTAAGCGTGATTGAACTGGAATAGTTGAAGAATATGTGATATATCTTGATTCACGTTATCGTGTGAGTGAGAACAAAACACAAAGAAATAATGATTACATAATCAGTAAACAAGACTATAGAAAACTCCAAAAAAATAAGCATTTCTCGGGACACGAAATGAAGTTTCCTAATAGAATGAAGAGTTGTGGGAAGCCCATTAGTCGGTTAGAACATTATATATATGATTCTCATGATTTAGAAATCCTCAAAACCACACTTAATAAATATGTATAATTTAAAATATTTTGAGAACTCATGTAAGAACTCTCCAAGAGATGCTCTTACTATGTTTCCATTGCAATCACATTAGGTTGATATGGAACTTTAATATTATGAACAATGATTGCATTTATTTATAGAAAAATAAAACAATTGTTGACTGAGAGCCCATTTCACATTAGGAAGAATGAAATCGAAAACAACACAAATTTTACTGTGGGCCATTTAATGTGTATATCAAACACATGTTATTATAATGGGCCTAACATTCATAGGCCCATATATGTCGATCTCCCAAGCCTGAACCCTGGGTTTTGCCCAATCGCCTCCGCCTACGGCACAATCTCTCTCTCTCTCTCTCCCATGGCGTGGCTCAACACCAGCTTCAATTCTTCTTCAACATTGATCAATGGCGGCTCTTCTCTATTCCCCTAAGCTCTCCTCACAAGTGACTTCACCACATCTCCTCTCTCTATCACCCATGGATTCCAGGAGCTACCTCTTCACTCGACGCTTGAAATCCATATCGTACGTCCGGAGAACCTTCCACACAACCCGTTACCCGCAACAGAAACCTCGCCGCCCGGAGAAATCAGAAGAAGCTTCCTCCGATCATCACTTACGCGAACAGTTATCAACCGCTTTGTCTAGGAGATCTCTAGATTACAATCAGTGTAAACAACTCATAACCATTGTATCCCCTCACGATTTCGATAGACTGTTCCCTCACTTCCGATCCAATACCAATCCCAAGACGGTTTTAGATTTTTTCAGATTAGCTTCCGATTCGTTTAGTTTCACCTTCAGCCTCCGTTCTTATTGTTTACTCATAGGTTCATTGCTTGAAACGAATCTCTCATCGTCGCCTGCTAGAAACGTTTTGATTCGTTTGATCAACGGGAGCGTTCCTGTTGTGCCTTCTCTTAACGTTGCAGATGCGATGGCGAGTGTGAGTTTTTGTTTTGATCAAGAAACTAAAAGGAGAGTTTCGGATTTGTTGATTGAAGTTTACTGCACTGAGTTTGGTTGTTGTTTAGCTATTGATGTGTTTCTTGTTCTGGCTAAAGAAGGTATGTTTCCGTCTAGGACGACTTGCAATATCTTGCTGACTTCTCTAGTGAGAGCCGGCGAGTTTCGGAAGTGTTGTGAAGTGTTTGAAGTTGTTTGCGAAGGTGTTTCACCTGATGTTTACTTGTTCACTACGGTGATTAACGCGTTATGCAAAGGAGGGAAAGTTGAGGAGGCTATGGAGTTGTTTGTGAAAATGGAGGAAGCTTGTGTTGCACCCAACGTTGTGACTTACAACACTGTGATTGATGGTCTTGGGATGAGTGGGAGGTACGATGAGGCGTTTATGTTTAAAGAGAAGATGGTGGAGAATGGTGTGGAACCGAGTCTTGTTACTTATAGTATTCTTGTCAAGGGTTTGATCAAGGCGAAGAGGATTGGTGATGCTTATTGTGTTGTGAAGGAAATGAAAGAGAAAGGGTTTCCTCCTAATGTTATTGTTTATAATAATCTGATTGATGGTTTAGTCGAGGCGGGGAGTTTGAACAAAGCTATTGAGGTGAAGGATGATATGGTTTCAAAAGGGGTGTCTCTGACATCGTCGACATATAATACTCTCATAAAGGGATACTGCAAGAGCGGTCAAGCAGATATTGCAGACCGTCTTCTTAAGGAAATGTTGTCGATGGGTTCAACTGTAAATCAGGGCTCCTTTACTTCCGTGATTATCTTGTTGTGCAGCCATCATATGTTTGACTCAGCACTTAGTTTCGTTGGAGAGATGCTAATGCGTAAGATGAGCCCTGGTGGTGGGTTGCTAACTACATTGATTTCTGGTCTCTGTAAGCATGGGAAACACTCAGAGGCAGTAGATCTTTGGTTTAACTTTTTACAGAAAGGTTTTGTAGTAGACACTAAGACTTCGAATGCTTTGCTTCATGGACTCTGTGAAGCAGGGAAGCTGGAGGAAGCTTTTAGGATTCAAGAAGAGATGTTAAGGCGTGGTTTTGTTATGGATACCATTTCTTATAACACGTTGATTTCTGGATATTGCAGAAACAGGAAAATGGAGGAAGCTTTTAAGCTCATGGATGAAATGGCTGAGAGAGGACTTAAGGCTGACAATTATACTTATAGTTTATTGATCCGTGGGCTGTTTGATGTGAATAAAGTCGAGGAGGCCATACAGTTTTGGGGAGCTTGTAAACGGAATGGTATGGTTCCAGATCTTTATACATATTCAGTGATGATAGATGGATGTTGCAAAGCTGAGAGAGCAGAAGAGGGCCAGAAACTGTTTGAAGAGATGATAAGCAAGAACGTGCAGCCAAATACTGTTGTTTACAATCATCTAATCGGAGCATATTGTAGAAGTGGGAGGCTATCAATGGCCTCGGATTTGCGTGAAGATATGAGACAGAAAGGAATTTCACCTAATTGTGCCACATATACTTTTCTAATAAAGGGGATGTCCATCATTAGCCGTGTTGAGGAGGCAAAACTCCTCCTCGAGGAGATGAAGGAGGAGGGTTTGGAACCAAATGTCTTTCATTACACGGCACTTATTGATGGGTATAGCAAATTGGGACAGATGGTCAAAGTTGAATGTCTTTTGCATGAGATGCACTCGAAGAACATACTCCCAAACAAGATTACATATACTGTGATGATTGGTGGGTATGCCAGAGATGGGAATGTAACAGAAGCTTCACGGCTTCTAAATGAGATGAGGGAAAAAGGAATTATTCCAGATTCTATCACATACAAAGAATTTTTATATGGATATCTTAAGCAGGGAGGTATTTTGCAAGCTTTTAAGGGCTCTGATGAAGAAAATTATGCAGCAATTATTGACGGATGGAGAAAGCCCATTACAGTAGCTGATGAATAAGCAAGTATAAGAAAAGTTATCTATTCTGGTTCTTAGTGATCATGTTAGTTGCTCTGATTGCTTCAGTTTCTCGATGGAAGTTTTTCTGATCTGTATATCCTGATGGCTTATAGCTGTAGTTGGTAGATCCAGTGGTATTCCCAGTTTAGATGGTCCTATTCACCGCCAGGCTTTGCATCTTCTTTGTAGAGAAAACACAATTTGCATGGCGTTACTTGGTGGTCCATTGCATCTTACAAGTATACAGCCACGTTCATTTTACAGCATCCGCGTGGGTTGGCTTTAGGGAGAAACGGTATTTACTTTTGGCATCATAGACTATATGGGTGATTTACAAGCCCAAATTACTGGTGCTCCTCAGGTTTAAAATCTGACCGCCACAGAATCAAAGCCATATTGTAGATTCTGAATCAAAGCACTTCTGAAAACATTATACAGGTACAGTAATCTATACACAGCTTTTTACCTTATGTATGTTGCAGCTTAGAATTCCTGCTTCAAGTTTATTGACACAGTATGACTTATATATAGAACACTAAAACTCTTTTATCGGATTTGAAAGAATCTCTTGAGTAGTCTGAAGCACTTACCCTTATGTTACACACTTTTCTTCAGATTCCACTGAGAGATCCATACATCATGGACAGTCAATCAAAAGCTTTTAAATGGACAGTCCGTAGCAGCTATTCCAGATCGTAGCATGAGCATGAGAATTGAGAGCGGACCAAAATGGCTTTTCTCCTTTCCAGGTCTCACATAAATGTAAACACATCTTCAAACTCCACTTCATATTATTCCTCTTACTTTAACTATCTGTTTGTATGAAAGTGTTGATTTCTCTTTCGCATTGATCTTCGGAGAGCAGAAGCCAGTTCTCATCGGAGTAGTTTAGAACTAATTATAGCAAGCCACGTCGCCGGCCACTAATACTGGACATTTTTTTCAAGATGTGCAGAATATCAATAGAATATTTCAAGATTATTCTATTGATATGAAAGGTAACGTCTAATAATGGTATCAACTAATTCAACAATATTCATCGTATAGTAAAGATTCAGTGGTGGGTTGTTTCTTTTACTTTATACACAATTTTTATTCGTTATTTCACTAGGTGAAATTTTACTATTTTAGATGTACATAAAAGAGTAAACAGAAACAAGAATTAAAATTTTCTACTTCCACTGCTCATGATTTTGCTTCTATTATCCAAGAAGTTGTATAATGGCCTACCATTTTGAATGTATTTTAAATATAGAAGACTTGACTAGTTTATCATCGGTTATAGTTGGTCCCGGCATAAAATCCATCTCAATAACCAAAAAAAATATGACCAATTAACCAACCAACAACCTCCGATAAGAAGATAAAAAGTCGCAACTTCCGAAGAGAAGATAAAAAGTTGTAAAGATTGCTCTAATATTTTAATGTATCTATTCTGAGATATAAAAAATAGCCAAATAGATCATGTAAACTGTTACAAAATATCCAATCAAAAATTTATTGATCTGGAACAAATACTTGGCAAACCGAAAACTAAAAGATAATTTTAAATTAACATTTGACATTAATAAATACTTTTAATGTTCGTTTTTGCATTTATTTTGATATGATATTTATTAATAAGTATTGAAAATAAAAATATATAGTTCAAATATTCAGTTTCATGTTTATTTTGTTATGATATCTTAAAATATTTGAACCGAATCGATAATCCGAATCCGAAAGATATATGATTACAAAATAGGTTTTAGGGTGTATTACAAATTATATCTACATGAAGTGTTATTAAATGATTCTTATCCATACCTATAAGGTATTATAATGGGTCTAAGGTGAAAAAACTCAAAATCTGAAAAACCCTGATTTAAACTACTTGACTGTATATTCTAACGCCTAGGCCTATGGAATGTTAATATCTGTTACTTCAACCAATGGGCAAATGCCAAGTATTGGTATCATCATTGATGGATTCTGCAATGGGTCGGATCATGAGAAATTTGTACACACTTACGACCAGCAAAAAAATTATCTGAGTTTTGGGTAATTTGAGGAGAGCGTCGATCACCGGCTTTTTTAGTGAAAGGAAACATAACATAGACCGGGTGATCATGGTCGAGTGGTAAGGAGACGGGACTGGGACGCCAACACGTTTCAGGTTCGATCTACCTGTTGCGCGAAACTAAGTCACAATTATCCTGGTCATCTTACACGGATATGAGCCCATGCTTTAGGGCCCATTTGAATACCTGGAGAGAGGGTCTATCCGTGGGATGCACTTTCCCTTGGAAATTAGTCTGGGCATCTCCATGGGTTTGGGATACCTCCAGATTAATCAAAAAAAAAAAATAATAATAACATACAGATAGCAAACAATTTGCACGTGGGTATGGACCATACTTTCTATATCCGTATCGAAGTTCCATAGATTCTAGGTTCTTCTTCTCTTAAAACGTATAATAGAATTATTCTACATATATAAATCATTTACAGTAAAAAAAAATTGTGAACTGGAAGAGGTAAAGTCATTTGTCAATGTAAAGTACATTTCATTTTCATCCAGCTTTTATGGCCCCCCCCCAATTGAGATCCAGCAATATAGACCACATGATCTACACTACCGTCTTTATAGAATATGTGCATATGTATGCATGATTCATTATATGCAGTGATATGGCATGTAGAAATGTAAAATCATATATTGAATCCCTTCCGTACAGTACGGACGTGCAAATTGAATCTTTCGACTTTTAACTTTTCAGTCGAAAATGAATAAACATGGTTTCACTCCTCGCTTTATGTAGAACTGAAGTGTTAACTTTAAATGTACCCTACTCATTTTTGAAACAGAAAAAGCAAAATCAAAAATGAAACGAATCAAACAAGAAAACGAAATAAAATAGAAAATTAAAATTGTAAAAAAGTTTAGATGATGTTTTATTAGAACTCGAATCAAAGTTGAAACGGTAGTTAACAGACCAATTTATACTAAGTTATTTTCTCAAAAAAAAATTATACTAAGTTCAGTTCTGTTCTTTTTTCTTTTTTGATAATCTCATAGAACGAAAACTCGAACAACACAAAAATCCAGATTAGACTTAAATCAAATGTGGTTTAAGAATCTCTAGTTACTGTTCGTATTTTTAACTAGTAATTATCGAATTATATATAAGTAATTATCGTATTTAATATTTCACAATTTATGGTTTTAAGTATTCTTTATAGGTTTCTGCCTCTTAATTGCTAGGTTAACATACAACGAACAATTGCGAAAGCTTAAAAATAGACCAAAACCAATCACTTTTTTCTATATGATTCCATCCTTTTAAACATACCCATCAACAAAAAACAATTTTGGTTTAGTACTTAGAAAAAACAAGATTTACATATAAACGTTTAACACATATACATAACATACACGAATGGTGTATCTATATGTTGGATAATTCCAAGCTTGTGGAAACTTAACATATTATTAGATATTTAATATGTTAAGAGATAAACACAAAAAGGAAATCTAGAATAGGAAAATGAAGTTTTCTATTAGATTAGATTTGTATTTTCCATATCCCACATGTTAAAGGGAATTGTCTTTCACTATAAATATAGACCTTATGGAGAGGTGTTCCATAAGAGATCTATGAGAAACATTGTGAGCTTTAGTTTTGAGTAGTTTCTAAAGCGATAAGAAAAGTTGTTCTTATTATCCTTTGTTCTAAGAGATCCTTCAATTGGTATCAGAGCTTAAGTTGAAGCTCCAATTGATATCAGAGCCTCAGGTTGGAGACTCGATCTAAGCTTAAGTTGAAGCTTTGATCCTGGTAGCTGTGAAGCAAGAAGTTCACGACACAAGATGGCTGACGTGAATAGGGCTCCACGCGCGAAGGACCTTGGATCTGCATCCATCCAATGTCCGATGCTGAACTCGACAAACTACACAGTTTGGTCGTTAAGGATGAGGGTGTTACTCCGTGTTCATGATGTGTGGGACACGATAGACCCTGGTTCGGATGATCAAAAGAAGAACGATGTTGCGATTGCTCTTTTGTTTCAATCCATTCCCGAAACTTTGATTCTCCAGGTGGGAGAACAAACCGCATCAAAAGACATCTGGGATGCCATCAAGTCACGACACCTTGGAGCTGATCGTGTAAGGGAGGCGAGACTTCAGACATTGATGACGGAGTTCGACAGGTTGAAGATGGATGATAGTGATACCGTGGATGACTTTGCGGGAAAGCTATCAGGGTTATCATCCAAGGCAGCCTCATTGGGAGAAAACATAGAAGAATCCAAGATGGTTAAGAAGTTTTTGAAGGGTCTTCCAAGACACAAGTATATCCAGATCGTAGCGTCGCTTGAGCAAGTCCTAGAACTCAACTCTACGGGTTTTGAGGACATAGCCGGAAGGATAAAGGCGTATGAGGAGCGTGTAGGGGAAGAAACTCAAAAAGAAGACCAAGGGAAGCTTATGTTTTCAGATAACAATCACCAAGTTCAGAGGAACTATGGAGATTTTCGTGGTAGAGGTAGATGACGGAATGGAAGAGGCAGAGGTCGAGGTAGGTTACACAACCAAAGTCATGTGTCACACACCGAAGACAAAAACTCGAAGAAGGATCGTTCGAAGCTGATATGTTGGAGATGTGACAAGCCGGGTCACTATGCGAATTCATGTCCCGAGAAGTCAGTGAAGAATCAAGAAACCAACTTAAATGAAACACAAGAGGCCAATGCCCTCTATGTACACGAGGTGGTATTCTTGAAGGAAGACAAGGTGATTCCGAAGAATCTTGATATCGACAAAGGCAATGCAAGTGTTTGGTATTTGGATAATGGAGCGAGCAATCACATGACGGGAAAGAAGGAGTTCTTTTCGAGTTTGAATCTCAACACCAAAGGGAAAGTGAAGTTTGGTGATGGATCGTGTGTTGATATCGTAGGAAAAGGGGTTGTTACCTTTGTGTGCAAGACTGGAGAGAAGAAGGCACTCAAAGACATATACTACATACCCGACCTGAAGCATAACATATTGAGTCTCGGACAAGCAACAGAAAATGGATGTGATGTTAACATGAAAGATGTCTATTTAACACTCACAGATTCGTGTGGCAGGTTGCTTGTACGTGTAACAAGATCTCAAAACCGTCTCTACAAGACCCCGATGGAGATTAGCTATCCGCAGTGTTTACATGTCAGAGATGAAGATGCAACATGGAGGTGGCATGCTCGACTAGGACATATAAGCTATGGCGTGATGAACAACATGGTAAAGAAGAAGATGGTCATAGGAATGCCGGGTGTAACACACGAAGATAGTGTGTATGACACATGTCTAGCAGGGAAGCAGATTAGACACTCATTCCTAAGTGTAACACACGGAGAAGGCGTGTGTAACACATGTCTCGTAGGGAAGCAAATCAGAGACTCACTTCCGACTAAAGCCATATTTCGTGTGACAAAACCGTTGGAGTTGATCCATGAAGAGGATCAAAAACCATACGAATGTCTCATATCGAAGAAACCTAATATCGAGCACTTGAGGATATTCGGTTGTGTAGCACACTCAAATATATGTGTGACTCATCTGAAGAAGAAAAATGAGGCATTCTATCGGTTCAAAAGATTTCACTTCGATAGAGGAGGAGAGTTTGGCTCACCTAAGTTCAATCTTGGTTGTACCGATAGAGGAGGAGAGTTTGCCTCATGTATGTTCAATCTAGCTTGCATCAATGGAGGAGGAGAGTTTACCTCAGCTGAGTCGAAGATGTCGAACTACTTATGGGTTGAAGAGATGGTAGCCGAGTTGGAGTCTACCACAAGAAACAAAGCATGGGAGCTTGTAAGGAAAAGAGAAAAAGATCGAGTTTATGTGTTATACAAGGCGTTGTATGGGTTACACCAAACACCAAGAGCTTGGAATGTGAAACTCGATCATGTCCTAAAGGAGATGAGCTTTAGGAAGTGCACATCAGTGTATCGCAAGAATGAAGGAGGAGACTTCAGGTTGTGTGACACAAAGATGGAAGCGTGTAACACGACTCACGTACCAATGGAGTCGACTTTGAAAATCTCAAAAGCTGAAGATGAACCAGAGATAAATGCTACGGATTTCAGAAGAATTATAGGATGTTTGAGGTATCTGCTTCACACAAGACCTGACTTGTGTTACGCAGTGGGCGTACTGAGTAGATACATGCATAATCCGAGAGACTCTCATGGACAAGCCATCAAGCACATATTGCGGTATGTGAAAGGAACAACAAACTTCGGTCTGTTCTTCAAGAGAGATGGGTCAAGGAGTGTCGTTGGTTATAGTGACAGCAATCACAACATTGATGTCGATGACGGGAGGAGCACGTCAGGACATGCATTCTATTACGGTTCATCACTGGTTACTTGGACATCGCAGAAGCAGCAAACGGTTGCATTGTCATCATGCGAAGCAGAGTTCATGGCAGCAACGGAAGCAGCAAAGCAAGCTATATGGATCAAGGAGTTGTTGAGTGAGATACTAAGTGAAGAAGGCGAGAGAGTCAGACTTAGGATCGACAACAAATCAGCCATTGCTCTAACAAAGAATCCGGTTTTCCATGGAAGAAGTAAGCACATACTTTCAAGATATCATTTCATTCGAGAGTGTGTGGAGAATGGGCAAATCGAAGTTGAGCATGTGCCAGGTGTTGAGCAGAAGGCCGACATCCTAACCAAGCCATTAGCAAGGATTAAGTTCAAGCAAATGAGGAGCCTAATCGGAGTTCAAGAAATTGGTCTCCATAATTCAAGTTGGAATTAAGGGGGTGATTGTTGGATAATTCCAAGCTTGTGGAAACTTAACATATTATTAGATATTTAATATGTTAAGAGATAAACACAAAAAGGAAATCTAGAATAGGAAAAGGAAGTTTTCTATTAGATTAGATTTGTGTTTTCCATATCCCACATGTTAAAGGGAATTGTCTTTCACTATAAATATAGACCTTATGGAGAGGTGTTCCATAAGAGATCTATGAGAAACATTGTGAGCTTTAGTTTTGAGTAGTTTCTAAAGCGATAAGAAAAGTTGTTCTTATTATCCTTTGTTCGAAGAGATCCTTCACTATAGATGTGTGGATATAAATATCTTAAGAAAGGACCGAAAGAGCAATTCACCACCAATCACTTGATACCTTATAGTAATCACACACTCAATAGTCCCTATGGCTACTAAATTCATCATCCTTGCTCAAGTCCACCGCTCCAAAATCTCAATTTCGACCCGAAAACCTCGTAAATGCAACCAAAACAAGACCCGACAATCCAAATCCATAACCGATAACATGTTCAACAATGCTTTTCCTGGCAAAGTGCTTACAGAAAACTATCGTAATGGCCTTAAAAACTCAGACCCTTTAGCTAACTCACTATTGTTTTTGGAAGATCAGCCGGTTAAAGTAGAGGAGACGAGTCAACAAGAACACGGGAAGCTGTCCCACTGCAACCGCAATGACGGTAAGTCGATAATCACAGCAGAATACGGAGATTTGAGACGTGAAGTTGCTCAGTTAAGCTTCTTGTGGTACATGAAATGTTCCATAAGCTATATACTAAGGAAGGCAAGAGCGTTTTACAATGAGTTTTCTTGTGATGCTTCTCTTGGGAGTAGCACTATGGACATGGTTGTTGTCGACCCATATTTTTCTGTTCCGGTTTTACCTTACAATAATTAATTAATATCTTCAAGTTGTATATAATTAGTAATTTCGTTGTGTTGTTATGTGTTGAAAGTCTTCATATGTATAATGATAAACGTCAATTTATGTAACTAATGTTGTACTAGTTGATTCTCCTTGTTTATGTACGAATATAAACATTTACGTAATAATTGAATTATATTAATTGATAAATGTTTTTTATTTCTTTATAACTTTTATTAATTAGTATGTATAATAAAAATATATTATGTATCATTATGTTTCCATTTTAATTAGATATGTGATTCAGATATACTACTTCTTTTATTTCAAATATTTACTTTTGATATGTTAAATTACATCTATTTTTTAATTAACCAATGCTTTTTATTATGTTAAAATTAGATTATTATTTTCTTAAATTCATGCACTTCAGTTTGTCCTCTTATATTTGTAAATATTTTGTACAAATTGGTATATATTGTTTTAAAAAATAGGAAACAGAAATATTAAATTAGAGTTGCATTAATAAACATAACTTGTAATATTTTGAAAATCCACACACACAAAATCATCTTAATTGGTTGAGTGATTGTTCATATTAAGAATGGTTGGTATATATTGTTTTAAAAAATAGGAAAAAGAAATATTAAATTAGAGTTGCATTAATAAACATAACTTGTAATATTTTGAAAATCCACATACACAAAATCATCTTAATTGGTTGAGTGATTGTTCATATTAAGAATGGTTGGTTCTTCATATTTTAGTATATTGAATTGTATTAATTTCGTGAAATGATCACAATTCTTTAATTTTGTTACAATTAGACTAAAATAAGAACATCTTATTAATTATATATTGTTTACTTTATCTTAGGAGATTAAATATATTTTTATGATTATGTATAATTTAATATATGTTGTTTTCGATAAAATAAAAAAATATATTGATAATAAGAAAATGCTTATCCTCTATTCCTTACATGTAGCACTGTTTAATAACATTAGTTTTGTTTAGAGGAATATCATGTACTACTCCATTCATATCTCAAAACAATGGACACAAATCATTAAAAGCAAATGTTTATCCTCTATTCCTTACATGTAGCATTGTTTAATCATCCTAGGAACTGAGTATAGACCGAAGTCTTACAATGCTTTGGGCAGATTTAGTTTGACTTAGTTGTCTTCTTGAACCTATTTCTTGGGATCTCCAGTCATTTAGGTAAAGTTACCGCCAAACCTCATTTTAATTCACATGCATTAACTCATTCCTCTTGATGATATAACAATATGATTTCATGACACACATTTAATATCATTAACCCATTTTTATTATGTTAAAATTAGATTATTATTTTCTTAAATTCGTGTACTTCAGTTCGTCCTCTTATATTTGTAAATATTTTGTACAAATTGGTATATATTGTTTTAAAAAATAGGAAACAGAAATATTAAATTAGAGTTGCATTAATAAACATAACTTGTTATATTTTGAAAATCCACACACACAAAATCATATTAATTGGTTGAGTGATTGTTCATATTAAGAATGGTTGGTTCTTCATATTTTAGTATATTGAATTGTATCAATTTCGTGAAATGATCACAATTCTTTAATTTTGTTACAATTAGACTAAAATAAGAACATCTTATTAATTATATGTTGTTTACTTTATCTTAGGAGATTAAATATATTTTTATGATTATGTATAATTTAATATATGTTGTTTTCGATAAAATAAAAAAATATATTGATAATAAGAAATAATAATTTATTTGGTTGCAGCCTCACATTTTTAAGTAATTATTTAGTTTTAGAATAATCACAAGATATATTAACATTTTGAAAAATAAGATATTAAATAATCATTTATGTTTTTTAAAATTACTATGTTATTAGTTATTTGATAAAAACGATATTTATATTAAAAGTATTAATATCTTTTAGGATAGAATGTCGAAATTATTCTATTTTTCAATTTGTTTTGAGAACTTATGTCTACATATATTTATAAGTATATATTTGTAAACTAATATATATTTTATATTTCTGTTTTAGGAAAAAAATGAATAATAAAACTAAATTTCGTTTTTATATAAAAGTCTATGTTTATATTTTATAAAAAATAATTATTATTTATGTGATTTAGTAAAAAAGAAAATAAAATTAAAATGCCAATCACAACATTATTAAGAAAAATGAAACTTAAGTAATTGCAATGACAATTAATATTTTGAGTTCAAACGTATCTATGTAATTAACCGCCGTTAAATTCGACACGTAAAAAAATGACTTCTCAAATAATATTATAGAGATCCATTATATTAATTTAAAGTCATTTTTTTACCTATTAATAAAATGTTGTCATTTAAGTTTTAAATAGTCCAACAGAACATCTAATAGTATTTTGAGCATTATAAATGAAAAATTAAGACACTTTATCACTTCCTAATTATAGCAAAGGACACGTTTGATTTGCCACATACATTTTTATTGTGTAATAACCTAAACACCTCTTAACTAGACAACACTACACGTGACCAAAACGAAATCAAGCAAAACACATATTTGTTTCTGACAACAATAAAGAAACTGAGAAGAAGAAGAAGATCTTCTTAGTTAGGAAAGCCAAAATGGAGGTAAAAGGATCAACATAATCTATATCCACTTAGTATGTGTTTTCTTTTTTGAGCACAAACTTACTTTTATTCATTATCAATTTTTCATACAATAGAAAGGGGGAATCATCCATCCACTTTGGCAATAATCATAAACTCCAACATATAAATAAACTAAGCAAGATAGATCATCTACCGAAGATGACATCGAATTCAAGACGATGCTCGAATGCGTCGGGTTAGCCTTCACGACAGAGCCGGACAGCTGGAGAATAATCACATAATGTGACGTTGAGGTCGAGACCTCATCTACAAGAACAACCAAAGAAGTCTCGATTGCGTCTTCAGGTCCCGTGGAGACCGCTACATAAGACGGCAAAATGATGAGGAACCTGAAGCAAATACTCGGCACCGAATCCGAGAAAACATCTCTCACCATAGGCAAAGAGTAAGGTGGTAAAGTCTTATCCTCAAAAGCGAAAAAGATCAAAGCAAAGTTAATCCCGGTGAACCCACCGGTAAAACCATCCCAAAGGAGAGATATGATATTAAGCACACGGTTAGAGATTCTAGTGAACCCACAAGAATTCTCAGATAAACTAATCCAATCACCAAGGAAAATTAAGATTTGAATCGGTTTTCCTTCAAGCATCCTGGGTCTTAGCATGCAAGAGATTGGGCTGACAGAAATAGTCTCACAGCTGGGTCAGGCCCAAGCATAGGAGAACAACAGCCCACTATACTCTATGAATGTGTGATGGGGAGAGCCAGATCTGAAACGCTCGACGGTGCCTGAAGAGAGGTCAACGGGAGGACTCCGCTGGAGGGGAGAGCTACCGCCGTCGAAGAGAAACCCCATAAGGGGCGTGAGCATCACTTTGAGAGATGGGTCGATTGAAAAAATTCTGAAGAAACTCGGTTTTTGACTCGTGGCTCTTTGAGATGTAGCGCCGGTGAGATGAAGAGGAGCAAAATCTGGTGTTTTATGGGACTCGAACCTCAACGGAGATAGAGAGGTTGAGTTCGTCAGTTGAGAACGAAGCTCCAATGGAGGTTGACGGGCTTGGACAAAGTCGACAGTGTGGCTTGTCCGACGGCAGCCAGAGAGAGGATCGTCAGGAGTTGAAGCCAAAGACCATAGCAAAGCGGCGGCGAGAGAACCCTCTCGACTCATCGCTGGAGGAGAAACCATCCGGAGAGCAAAGACCGTCGGTAGAAGTGCAACGAAGAGTCGACACTCTCGTCTTCCGCGTGACATTCGTCGGGATCTCCCTCCTCCAAAAACCCGAATGAAACAAACTGGTAACCAACAGACCAAACAGAAAAACATGAACAAGCAGGTGAGGGAGAAGAGTAGTGTCGTTGAAGAGGCCCAGCGCCGGCGAAAAACGCCATCACTGGCGCCAGGGGTCATAAGTCTGGATTCGCCTCGAGCCCTGTGCCCGAGAGAGTTCGCCCCATCCACTTAATATGTGTATATTAATATTTTATGTATTTATTTGTCTCTCTCAATCTATATTTTCATTACTTCTATTTTTTTCTTTTTTTTCTCCTCATCAAAGATCCTCATCTTTCAATTCATTCTCTCTATTTTTCTTCCTTTTTCTTTCTTGAGTTTTTCGACGAAATCGTTATTAGAAGGAAAAATAGAGAAAGAAGTGTACTTCATGTACTCGTGGAGGAGATCATGGTAGTTATGTCAAGTGGAAGCTATGGGGGAGACCTTAGTAGATGAGGAGATCTTTTGGCGCGAAGGAGGAGACCGTGGAAACAGTTGAAGTGGAATTTTCTGGCTGATGGTTTTTGAGATTGTTGATGGCAGTGTATAGTGTGTGGAGCTGTCGAAAGAGGTGGTCAGGGAGTAGGGATGTTAATGTGGGGTAAAATTACCCAGTCCAACCTAACCCACACAACATCCAACCCATTTTAAACTCAACCCACAAAAACCCAAACACATTGGACTTGTAGTTCAGACTCAGAAAAGATCATATATAATATGGGTTATCTATGAGTACACAAGTTACCACTTTATATGTTTTAGAAAATTCATGTAATAATTTGAATTTCACTTTCTACAAAAAAAAATAGATTTTTAATTTATTTTTCATATTTTGGTTTAGCGGAAAAAACAAGATTTTGCGGTTTTGGAGAAAGAATATGATTTTGACGTGAAAACACAATTTTACAGTTTTAGTGGTTTCCAGTTTTTAAGAGGGAAAATACATTCTAGGGTTTTGACGGGAAAACTTGTTAACGCGGTTTTGACGAGAAATTTTAATTTTGCGGTTTTTGCAAGAAAACTCATTTTTAGGTTTTTGCGAGAAAATATGATTTAGCGGTTATTGGCAATAATATCATTTTTTGCGGTTCTAATGGAAAATAAAATTTTGCACTTTTGGCAGTTTTGTTTTGCGATTTTGGTGGGAAATTTTTTTTCCAGTGATTTTGGCGAAAACAAAATCCGTTTTGGCGGAAAAACTTTTTTGTGAATTTGGTGGGCAAACTCGGTTTTGCAGTTTTGGTGGAAAAAAACTTGATTAAACAGTTATGGCGAGAATTTTTTTTTGTAGTTTTGGCGGAAAAAAAAAATCTTGTTAAAAAACATTTTGTGATTTTGGCGGGAATACATGTTTTTTGTTTTTGGTGTGAAAAAAAATTATAGTTTTGGTGGATAGTTTTTTTTTTGCAGTTTTACTGGAAAAAATTAATTTTGAAATTTTGATGACAAAATTTGATTTTACGTTTTTGACGGGAAAACCCATTTTGTTGTTTGGATGAGAAAACTTTATTTTGTAATTTTGGCAGAAACATGAAATATGTTTGACATTATGATGGGAAAATAAATTTTTAAGGTTTTGACGAAAAACATGATTTTATATTTTTGAGATAAAACTTGATTTTCCAGTTATGGAAGAAAATAAGTTATTGTGGTTTTAGTTGAAAAGTTCAATATCTGATTTTTGGTGAGAGAAATAAATAATGAGTATTGAATTTATCAAAAATGGTGAAAATCTAAGTTTATATAATTGAAAATACACATGTATTTTACCCTTTTGTATTTACCCAACATAAATATGAATTTTAAAATATTTATATTTGTTTGACCCAATTAATTTTAGGTAGGTAAAAACTAATCCATTTTAACATCTCTAGTAGGAATATAGGATGGTGAGGATTTGAGGGTGGATTTGAAGAAGTCAGTGGTGGAGGAGAAGTGGTGGAAGGAGATGATGTTTGTAGCTACCATGGCTACTAGTAGTAGAAGCAGATTCAAACTCATAGTTAATCATGTCATTTATATAGCTCCTCAAGAGTTTCTTCTCTTAGCTCTCAGATTCAAATTTTGAGTTTTTTGTTTCTTTTTCTTGGAGAGAGAGCGTGATACTTGAGTTTTAATGGTTTTATAAATGCCAAGATTTTTTGGTGACACAGTAAGATAAGTTTTTAGAAGACATTGAAGTCAATTCTTGTGAAGTAGTAAGGGTCATTCTTTGTGAAGAAGGAAGAAGTAAATGGAAAAGAGTCTTCTTGTTCAGCTTAAAGTAATAACCTGTTGATACAATAATGTAATGAAATACTCAAGTGAAGTCACTAAGAAAGTTAAAGATTTATGAAAGAAACTACAATGGTTCCTACTTAAACATATATAATATGTCACTCGAGAAACATTGTCAAAAATTAGTTACAACTTTTTATTTCTGTGTAACATTATGGAGAATGTATTATTCTTTGGTTTCCAATAGCCTTACACCATCCATTGCATACCAATACACAATAACTTATTGAATAAGATGTTGTGTATATATTCATCCATGAGATACTCTTATAACTATTCATGAGACACGGTCAACGGCACCATTCACGATATACATGTCCACGATACATCCGTCTATAAGTCATTTTCCAAGAAATTCTCAGCCATGAGCCTTATAGACAATATAAAAGTTTTCATATACCCTTGTATTGGTAATGCACTTGCTCTCATATATGGTTCTTTGATAAATGATTTTACTCTATCCTAATCAAAGTAGTATAGATGAGTGTCAATCCAATCCTAAGTGATTTCAAGCAATGAGAATACAAATCTAGTGCTTAATCTAAGCAATTAAAAGGATAGTTGATTAGTAACAAGCTAAGAACCTAGAAACTTAAATAAGATATGAGTGCAAGAGTCAAACTTTCAATCTATAACTAAAGATGGATCCATGAGCAAAGGTAATTGATTTTGGGTGATCATGCTTCAATCTAGGATGTCCAAACTAAACAATCAACAAGTCTATAGGTCTAAAACTCATGAAATAGACTAATCCAAGGTCATGGCAATAATCCCTATGCTAATCAAGCATTAAGCATCAAATGGTCATTGGCCTAATACCATCAAGCATGCATGAATAACTAGTCTACTAACCATCTAGCAGTCCTAACATCAAATGGTCATTGGTTATTCATGCTAGAGCAATATCAAGTTGGTTCAGACATTTTAACAAACACTTGTGGTGCAGAAAATATCTAAGGATCTAGTTTAGACTTGATCACCCTAAACTAGCATTAAAGACACTTGATAAGCATAGATCAATGTTAATCAAGCAAGATACATCCTAAACATCCACCTAATCACCCTAATCTACCTAACCCATGGATCCAATAGGGGTCTACTCACTAATATTCATGAGAATCCTTAAAACCATGGTTGATTCAAGGTTACACATGATTAGAAAGCAATAATCCCAACTTTAAACACAAGAAACAAGATGAAAATAGAATAAAGTATCAAACTTTCACCAAAATGGTCTTGAGTTTAGATGGAAAACAAGATAAGATCCTAAAATTAGGTCTTATGAGTATTTATATGAAGCTAAAACTCGAGCTGGTTCAATCACAATACCCAGATTAAACCAGAATAAACCAAAACAAAAACTGTAAAAAGTGACGGCCGCGACCTATTTCAGCCGCGGCCACTTGCCCGCGGCGATCCTCTTCCGGCCGCGACCTCCTCAGCCCGCGGTGGGGCCCGCGGCGAATCCCTGTCCATTTTCCCGAGAGTCGGCCGCGACCTGCTGTCACCCGCGGCCCATGCCCGCGGCCCTCGTCTTCACGCCGCGGCCTTGCTGTGCCGCGGCCTTGCCCGCGGTATCCCCCTGGTCGATTCGTCGTGGTGTTGCCGCGGCCTGCGTATGCCGCGGCGTAGCCCGCGGCCAGTCCCTGCCCATTTTTCATCCTTTGAATGCTTCATTACTCTTTTGGCTTCAAAATTTCCCTTGCACTTCTCCAAACCAGAAAACATGAAAATGCAATACAATGCAACCTATATGGACCTAAACACTAACTCAAATGATCATTTTATACACAAAATGTAAGATTAAAAACATGAATTATGCAAGATATCAACTCCCCCCAACTTGTCATTTACTTGTCCACAAGTGAACTTTCGAGTGCAAGGGAGAAAAAGAATGATAGATTGGGAGATTAAACCGAAAGATACTCTTCAAAACCATCAATGTGACATCCTTACAAAACATTACCAAGTAGCAAGAACATTCTTCTAAAAACTCTAACTTCTCTAGGCCTATTTCAACTCCTTAATCTTTACACTTGCCACCAAGACTCCACAAGCAAATCAATCAACCAACCCTCACATTCATTGGCACAAACATATAAGGTGAACTCTTGCAAATGGGGACTTGATCTCAGTCATTTGGTTTGGTGAATGAAAATGGTCTAATGTGAAAGAAGAGAAGGTTTTTAATGCATCTTTTTAAAGTGGTATTACTCAAGAACAGGAACTTGATCAATATGCAAAATTTATCTAAGACTAGGAGCAATTCACGCATACATAGACCGGTTCTCATCAAACTACTCTTGTCCTAAGTGATTCCATGCTCTACCCTTCTTTTCCAACCCAATGCCCAAAGACAACACTCATCTCACCCTCACTCAATAAACACTCTTTTTTTTTTTTTTACTTCTTTGTCTCAGCTAATCTAGGGACTTTTATCTTTGATAACTCTTGTAGTAGCTCTTCTTTTCCCCATTCTCTTATTGTTTCTCTTTTTTTTTTCTTTTTTTTTTTTTTTTGGGTATCTATTTAACAACTCAGAGCTTTTCTTCTCTTATTTCTTTTCTGTCCCTAGAGGTTTCTCTTTCCATAACACTCTTTTTGTTCACCTCTCTTCCCAAACCCAAGATCTTAACTCAAAAGCACACAAACCCAAATTACCATCCTAATCGCTAGCTCAAATGAGGTCCTAATGCTAGCAAAAGATGAGAACAAACCTATGTCGCTCCCAATACTCTCAAGATTTTGCACATGACAAGCTATCAATAAGAGACCTCACACAAACAAATCAATGGTGGCTTCAAAGAATGGTAAGGGTTCATGGGTGTGGGGTGTCATTTGGGTTATCAACAGGATAATGAATGGAATAAGGTAACCCAAATGTGTATAAAATCCATGACCAAGTATGCAAATGCCCATGTGCAAGAGAATTAAGACTCATTAAAATCTAATTCATTTGGAGTTGGTTTCAAGAGTAAGAGAGTTTTGTCAATCCAGTAAGTTTCAAGAGGAGTTTTCAAGGCTCGAAGTGTGCAAGTCTTTTAAGAAAATGCTCAAACTACTTACCAATATTGAGAAGGGTGTCACATTGAGTTTTTTGTATGAGTTCTTCCTAAGCTATCTCCCAATCCATGAATGCTATCCTAACAGTGCAATGCAGATGCAAATGCTTGTTTTTTTTTTTTATATGCAATATGTTTATACAATGCATGACTAAAGTGTATGAAATTCATCAAAATAAACATAGTTAGATACTTGGTACCTCCCCCAAACTTAAATCACACAGTCTCTGTGTGACTAAGAGAAAGGGAAATACCGAAAAAATGACAAAAGAAAAAGAAAAGTGGTATATACAATGAAAGTTTGGAGCAGTACCTCAATAGGAGATTAGAGTATGGCATCGGATGTCTAGAGTCGGTGAAAGTAACTGGCAAGATTCATAGCAACTGGAGGAGGCTGTTGCGGTATGTCTACCATAAGGCTTGAGTGCTTCACCGCCTTTATGCTCTCCTCTAGGGCTAGACTTAACCTGAAAAACTTAACCACATTTATTAAACAACCTAAAAAAGCTAGAAAAAAATAAGAGTATATACAAAGATAACATGGGACTTCCTCCCAAGTTAGCTTGTTTTAAGTCTCTAGCTTGACTACCTTTTCACTTGGCTAATGAGAAGGAGGATCCTTCCCACCTTCAAGAGTGATGGTGAGGACTTGTGAAAGGAGCTTTTGAAGCTTGATTGGATCATCTTGGAGCTGGGAAGTTATTATAGCTCTTACACTTGAAAATGGTTTAGACCTTTCCTTGCACTTGATCTTGTACTCAATAGCTCCATCCTTAAGCGTCATTGGGTGTAGAGTGAGAGTGTGTGGCATTTTATCAAGATGTGGAGGGTGAAGTTCTTTCATTATCTTCTTCTTTCCATGAGTAGCCATAATGTCTCTACTCACCTCTTCCTTTTGAGCAGTTTCTAAATGCTCATCACACATCACTTGAGAAGACTCCCCATCAAGACTTTCTTGCCCACTAACAACCACTTCATCCTTCATCTTTTCAGTGAGAGGTTGTTCACAAGTAATGGTTCCACAATACTCAACATTCACCATTGGAGACTTGATTGGATAGAAGATATCTTTGTTGACATTGTGGAGAGTCACCCTCTTGTTAGGGAAATCAATGCAAGCACCAACAATAGCAAGGAAAGGTGTGCCTAAGATCAATGATACTCTCCTCTTAGTCATCATGTCCAAAACAGTAAAGTCTATTGGAATGGTGCATGTTCCAATCTTCAAAAGAAAGTCCTTGATGAGACCAATAGGGATTGTAGAAGAAGAGTCCCCAAACATAAGTGAAGAGGTGTTAGTCTCCATGTTCTTAATCCCTAAGCTCTTCACCATATCCAATGAGATCACATTCACACTTGCACCAGAATCAACAAGAGCATCATCAAGAGTGAATTCACCAAGAGAGCATTAATGTGAATTTTCCTTGGTCTTTAAGCTTAGGAAGTGACTTTGGTGGGGTTTGTGGATCAAGGCTTGTTGTGGAGATGTCAAGAAGCTCTCCTACTTGTTCTTTGTGATTTAGAATGTCCTTGATCAGCATCATTTGGACATGAGCATCACGCATATTTGAGATCTCTGGAAGCTTGACTCCTACATCACTCATATCTTTTCTGAACTTAGATATCACTTTCTTTTGAGCTTTAGTGAGGAACCTTTGTGGAAATGGGAGCTTATCATAAGGTGGTTGCTCAACCTCAGGAGTCTCTTCCAGCTCTACCTTCTTCAATTTCTGGACAACTTTCCTATTAACCGGTTTCTCAGCTATGTGTTGAGATGGTTGCACAACCTTTTCCTCAACCTTCTCTACAACTTGTATCTCAACTCTTTTTACAACCTTGTGTTCAGCCTTCTCCATAATCCGCACCTCATCCTTGGCTACAATTTGTTTCCCAGCATGTTCAATCTCAGTTCCATACAAGAGCCTTTCAATCTCATCCACTTCTTTCTCATGATCACTCAATACAATCTCAGAAACAATATTAGAAATGATGGCATTACAATATTCTTTAGGGTTCTGCTCTGATTTCCTTGGTAAAGATCCCATTGGGCGCTTAGAGCTTGAACTCATAGAGGCAAACTGATTCTCTAAACTCTTGAACTTGTTGTTGAGCTCATTGTAGCTTCCATCAATCTTTGTGTGGATGTTCTTCAGTTCATCTCCAATATTCTTTTCATTTCTTGCTTGAGATTCTAGTAGCTGCTTGAACATTGTTTCCACACTTGTATCTTTGGGTTGGACTTGTGAAGAGGTTCCTTGAACTTGAATAGATTGATTTCCTTTAGAGGGGAAACCTAAAGGATAAGGTTGGTTGACTGGATATCCATTTTGCTGGTTGTTATATTGAGGTTTTTGCTGATAGTTATTTGGTTGTTGGGGCTTGTTTTGGTATGGGTTTTGGTATTGGAAGTTGGGTTCTTTCCTATACCATTGGCCATTAGCATTGATGAAACAGAGCTCCTGTTGTCCTTCCAAACCATCTACTTCATTGACCTCAAAATCCACTTCTTGGCTTTTCTTTCCAACAAAATTCACCTTCTCTTGGTGTGCTCTATCTAGAAGAAGCAAGTCTAGCTTCTCTTGTAGAGACTTCAGTTCGTTCTTTGTACTAGATTCTTCACCACCGTTTCCTCGGTTTTGTCTATCACAATCGTCATTATAAACCGAGTCACTCTGAGCCATATTCTCCACAAGCTGCATTCCATCTTGAGCAGTTCTGTCTAAGAAGAAGCCATTGCTGGCGGTGTCCAACATATTGTGATATTTAGGCAATGCTCCTCTGTAAAATGTGCTTAGGATACTCTCGTTGGTGAAGCCATGATGTGGGCATTGAGACAGAAATCCCTTGAACCTTTCCCAAGCTTCCCCAAATCCTTCCAGGTTCTTTTGTTGGAATCCTGAGATTGCATTCCTTAGCTTGGCTGTTCGGGATATGGAGAAGAATTTATTGAGAAAAGTTGTCTTGCATTCATCCCATGTCTCAATAGATGATCTTGGCAAAGCTTTCTCCCAGGTATGAGCTTTATCTCCCAAAGAAAAAGGGAATAGTCTCAGCTTGAAAGCATCTTCTGAAATGCCATTGATCTTCACTGTACCACACAACTTGTCAAAGTTGTCCAAATGATCCAAAGGATCCTCTAAAGCTAGCCCATGATACTTGTTGCTCTGGATCATGTTGATCAAGCTGGACTTGATTTCAAAGTTGTTGTTGTCCACAGTAGGAGGACGAATGCCAGCTCTATTCCCATGGATGTTAGGCTGGTCATATGTTCCAATCGCCCGAGCTTGGCGTGGAGGGTGTTGTGGCCGAAGGTTTGCAGCTCCTTGACCATTACCAGCTTGAGCTCCCTCAGGTGGAACTCTTTGTGGGTGTTGTCCATGGTTGTCAGCTCCATAGACATCATCTTGAAGAGGGTTATCTTGCTGTTCATCCATCTCTAACCCCAATCTGTCCAAGTGAGCCAGTCGCTCTTCTCTTCTCTTTCTTGTTAATTCTCTCTCTAAAGCTCTGATGTTGTCTACTCTTGGAACAAGCTCTGATGGTCCTCTGCTCCTCAAGTTCATGCACCTATGATTCAAAGAGGAATGAAGAAAAAGTGTCAGTAAACAAGTAAATGAAAGTAAGACTTAGTCTCAAGCAATGACTAAATCCCACTGTCAAAATCAACTTAGAACTGGCAACGGCGCCAAATTTGATAAAGGATTTTACTCTATCCTAATCAAAGTAGTATAGATGAGTGTCAATCCAATCCTAAGTGATTTCAAGCAATGAGAATACAAATCTAGTGCTTAATCTAAGCAATTAAAAGGATAGTTGATTAGTAACAAGCTAAGAACCTAGAAACTTAAATAAGATATGAGTGCAAGAGTCAAACTTTCAATCTATAACTAAAGATGGATCCATGAGCAAAGGTAATTGATTTTGGGTGATCATGCTTCAATCTAGGATGTCCAAACTAAACAATCAACAAGTCTATAGGTCTAAAACTCATGAAATAGACTAATCCAAGGTCATGGCAATAATCCCTATGCTAATCAAGCATTAAGCATCAAATGGTCATTGGCCTAATACCATCAAGCATGCATGAATAACTAGTCTACTAACCATCTAGCAGTCCTAACATCAAATGGTCATTGGTTATTCATGCTAGAGCAATATCAAGTTGGTTCAGACATTTTAACAAACACTTGTGGTGCAGAAAATATCTAAGGATCTAGTTTAGACTTGATCACCCTAAACTAGCATTAAAGACACTTGATAAGCATAGATCAATGTTAATCAAGCAAGATACATCCTAAACATCCACCTAATCACCCTAATCTACCTAACCCATGGATCCAATAGGGGTCTACTCACTAATATTCATGAGAATCCTTAAAACCATGGTTGATTCAAGGTTACACATGATTAGAAAGCAATAATCCCAACTTTAAACACAAGAAACAAGATGAAAATAGAATAAAGTATCAAACTTTCACCAAAATGGTCTTGAGTTTAGATGGAAAACAAGATAAGATCCTAAAATTAGGTCTTATGAGTATTTATATGAAGCTAAAACTCGAGCTGGTTCAATCACAATACCCAGATTAAACCAGAATAAACCAAAACAAAAACTGTAAAAAGTGACGGCCGCGACCTATTTCAGCTGCGGCCACTTGCCCGTGGCGATCCTCTTCCGGCCGCGACCTCCTCAGCCCGTGGTGGGGCCCGCGGCGAATCCCTGTCCATTTTCCTGAGAGTCGGCCGCGACCTGCTGTCACCCGCGGCCCATGCCCGCGGCCCTCGTCTTCACGCCGCGGCCTTGCTGTGCCGCGGCCTTGCCCGCGGTATCCCCCTGGTCGATTCGTCGTGGTGTTGCCGCGGCCTGCGTATGCCGCGGCGTAGCCCGCGGCCAGTCCCTGCCCATTTTTCATCCTTTGAATGCTTCATTACTCTTTTGGCTTCAAAATTTCCCTTGCACTTCTCCAAACCTGAAAATATGAAAATGCAATACAATGCAACCTATATGGACCTAAACACTAACTCAAATGATCATTTTATACACAAAATGTAAGATTAAAAACATGAATTATGCAAGATATCATTCGTAAGATCACAAAGTACAAGACTATTACCTACTTAACCTTTCACTTGATTATACAAAAATTTGAAATACAAACATCCCATTGCATACTTGAGCTTCCTTATAAAAAATGATATACACAATTCTCTTGCACATCCTCATCGTGTCCATAACTATCTCGTACACAATTCTCTCGTCCACAACTTTTATGTTCATTGTTATTCTCTCCATTTCTCTTATGTTCACACATTTTTCTGTAGCAATTGAGGTTTTAATGTCATAAATATGAACAAGAAAATACAAGCCACGATTCTTATCACATTCTTATGCCAAAAAATCTTGAATATATTGAATATAAAAATAAAATAGTTGCTAATCGACCACCTAAATCTACTCAGCAAATACGCCGTTCTTCTAGGTTGCAGCGTCCTTACCAACGAACAAAAAAAATATTAAATTCACAACACCGTCGTAAATAACTCTTCATACAGGTTATCAACAGAACTGTTGGGTCAGTTTTCTCCCTTTTTAATCTTATAACCAGAAAACAAGCTCACATTTCCATACACCTAACACAATTAATATTCAGAACTAACTAATTTTATAAATAATATTTTTCTTAAAATTTGAAGGTCGGATTCGAAACCATACACTCTAAAAAAAGATTAAACAATTAAATTAGAAAGATTATGCTAAATTTTATAAATGAGTGTTTATTGTATATTCCCACCAATATACATTTTACTAAAGATATTTTATTACGATTACAAGATTATTCAACCTAAGCGATACACCGTGAATATGATTTTCATATAAAACATTTCTATATAATTACAAATTATATAATATCAAATATTAATTGACATGAACAATTAACCAAACATCTTAGCTAATACGTGAACCACAATACTTATTATTTTTGTTTTTTTAGTTCCTAGCTTAAAATCAAGCTCTGGAGTTAGTATTGTTGTTACTTGTTACTGTTGTATACCGAGAGAAATAGTCTATTTACTTCTGTTGTACACTGAGTGTGTATTTATTTATGTTGTACGTATGAATTAACAGCAGCACAACTGTCCATGCATGCAGAATCACATGCATAACGTTGTAAGCATATTGCTAAATTTCGCGAGGACCACAAATTACCAGTACTTATATATCGTCCGCTACACAAGTCATAAATGTTTATGCACCGTTATATATGGTAACTTATGTTGACTCTTACCTGTCACATTCAATACGAATTACATGTTATTATATGTTACTTCTAGTTCGTTGCTCAAAAAAATAAAATAAAGTTACTTCTAGTTCTAGAATGATTACAATAAACAAAATAAAAAACTGAAACTGATGGCCGCAATGATTTTTATATGATCACAAGAGGTTAGCTACTAACAAAAAGGTTATATTTGAAGGATCTCTTAGAACAAAGGATAATAAGAACAACTTTTCTTATCGCTTTAGAAACTACTCAAAACTAAAGCTCACAATGTTTCTCATAGATCTCTTATGGAACACCTCTCCATAAGGTCTATATTTATAGTGAAAGACAATTCCCTTTAACATGTGGGATATGGAAAACACAAATCTAATCTAATAGAAAACTTCCTTTTCCTATTCTAGATTTCCTTTTTGTGTTTATCTCTTAACATATTAAATATCTAATAATATGTTAAGTTTCCACAAGCTTGGAATTATCCAACAATCACCCCCTTAATTCCAACTTGAATTATGGAGACCAATTTCTTGAACTCCGATTAGGCTCCTCATTTGCTTGAACTTAATCCTTGCTAATGGCTTGGTTAGGATGTCGGCCTTCTGCTCAACACCTGGCACATGCTCAACTTCGATTTGCCCATTCTCCACACACTCTCGAATGAAATGATATCTTGAAAGTATGTGCTTACTTCTTCCATGGAAAACCGGATTCTTTGTTAGAGCAATGGCTGATTTGTTGTCGATCCTAAGTCTGACTCTCTCGCCTTCTTCACTTAGTATCTCACTCAACAACTCCTTGATCCATATAGCTTGCTTTGCTGCTTCCGTTGCTGCCATGAACTCTGCTTCGCATGATGACAATGCAACCGTTTGCTGCTTCTGCGATGTCCAAGTAACCAGTGATGAACCGTAATAGAATGCATGTCCTGACGTGCTCCTCCCGTCATCGACATCAATGTTGTGATTGCTGTCACTATAACCAACGACACTCCTTGACCCATCTCTCTTGAAGAACAGACCGAAGTTTGTTGTTCCTTTCACATACCGCAATATGTGCTTGATGGCTTGTCCATGAGAGTCTCTCGGATTATGCATGTATCTACTCAGTACGCCCACTGCGTAACACAAGTCAGGTCTTGTGTGAAGCAGATACCTCAAACATCCTATAATTCTTCTGAAATCCGTAGCATTTATCTCTGGTTCATCTTCAGCTTTTGAGATTTTCAAAGTCGACTCCATTGGTACGTGAGTCGTGTTACACGCTTCCATCTTTGTGTCACACAACCTGAAGTCTCCTCCTTCAATCTTGCGATACACTGATGTGCACTTCCTAAAGCTCATCTCCTTTAGGACATGATCGAGTTTCACATTCCAAGCTCTTGGTGTTTGGTGTAACCCATACAACGCCTTGTATAACACATAAACTCGATCTTTTTCTCTTTTCCTTACAAGCTCCCATGCTTTGTTTCTTGTGGTAGACTCCAACTCGGCTACCATCTCTTCAACCCATAAGTAGTTCGACATCTTCGACTCAGCTGAGGTAAACTCTCCTCCTCCATTGATGCAAGCTAGATTGAACATACATGAGGCAAACTCTCCTCCTCTATCGGTACAACCAAGATTGAACTTAGGTGAGCCAAACTCTCCTCCTCTATCGAAGTGAAATCTTTTGAACCGATAGAATGCCTCATTTTTCTTCTTCAGATGAGTCACACATATATTTGAGTGTGCTACACAACCGAATATCCTCAAGTGCTCGATATTAGGTTTCTTCGATATGAGACATTCGTATGGTTTTTGATCCTCTTCATGGATCAACTCCAACGGTTTTGTCACACGAAATATGGCTTTAGTCGGAAGTGAGTCTCTGATTTGCTTCCCTACGAGACATGTGTTACACACGCCTTCTCCGTGTGTTACACTTAGGAATGAGTGTCTAATCTGCTTCCCTGCTAGACATGTGTCATACACACTATCTTCGTGTGTTACACCCGGTATTCCTATGACCATCTTCTTCTTTACCATGTTGTTCATCACGCCATAGCTTATATGTCCTAGTCGAGCATGCCACCTCCATGTTGCATCTTCATCTCTGACATGTAAACACTGCGGATAGCTAATCTCCATCGGGGTCTTGTAGAGACGGTTTTGAGATCTTGTTACACGTACAAGCAACCTGCCACATGAATCTGTGAGTGTTAAATAGACATCTTTCATGTTAACATCACATCCATTTTCTGTTGCTTGTCCGAGACTCAATATGTTATGCTTCAGGTCGGGTATGTAGTATATGTCTTTGAGTGCCTTCTTCTCTCCAGTCTTGCACACAAAGGTAACAACCCCTTTTCCTACGATATCAACACACGATCCATCACCAAACTTCACTTTCCCTTTGGTGTTGAGATTCAAATTCGAAAAGAACTCCTTCTTTCCCGTCATGTGATTGCTCGCTCCATTATCCAAATACCAAACACTTGCATTGCCTTTGTCGATATCAAGATTCTTCGGAATCACCTTGTCTTCCTTCAAGAATACCACCTCGTGTACATAGAGGGCATTGGCCTCTTGTGTTTCATTTAAGTTGGTTTCTTGATTCTTCACTGACTTCTCGGGACATGAATTCGCATAGTGACCCGGCTTGTCACATCTCCAACATATCAGCTTCGAACGATCCTTCTTCGAGTTTTTGTCTTCGGTGTGTGACACATGACTTTGGTTGTGTAACCTACCTCGACCTCTGCCTCTTCCATTCCGTCATCTACCTCTACCACGAAAATCTCCATAGTTCCTCTGAACTTGGTGATTGTTATCTGAAAACATAAGCTTCCCTTGGTCTTCTTTTTGAGTTTCTTCCCCTACACGCTCCTCATACGCCTTTATCCTTCCGGCTATGTCCTCAAAACCCGTAGAGTTGAGTTCTAGGACTTGCTCAAGCGACGCTACGATCTGGATATACTTGTGTCTTGGAAGACCCTTCAAAAACTTCTTAACCATCTTGGATTCTTCTATGTTTTCTCCCAATGAGGCTGCCTTGGATGATAACCCTGATAGCTTTCCCGCAAAGTCATCCACGGTATCACTATCATCCATCTTCAACCTGTCGAACTCCGTCATCAATGTCTGAAGTCTCGCCTCCCTTACACGATCAGCTCCAAGGTGTCGTGACTTGATGGCATCCCAGATGTCTTTTGATGCGGTTTGTTCTCCCACCTGGAGAATCAAAGTTTCGGGAATGGATTGAAACAAAAGAGCAATCGCAACATCGTTCTTCTTTTGATCATCCGAACCAGGGTCTATCGTGTCCCACACATCATGAACACGGAGTAACACCCTCATCCTTAACGACCAAACTGTGTAGTTTGTCGAGTTCAGCATCGGACATTGGATGGATGCAGATCCAAGGTCCTTCGCGCGTGGAGCCCTATTCACGTCAGCCATCTTGTGTCGTGAACTTCTTGCTTCACAGCCACCAGGATCAAAGCTTCAACTTAAGCTTAGATCGAGTCTCCAACCTGAGGCTCTGATATCAATTGGAGCTTCAACTTAAGCTCTGATACCAATTGAAGGATCTCTTAGAACAAAGGATAATAAGAACAACTCTCTTATTGCTTTAGAAACTACTCAAAACTAAAGCTCTCAATGTTTCTCATAGATCTCTTATGGAACACCTCTCCATAAGGTCTATATTTATAGTGAAAGACAATTCCCTTTAACATGTGGGATATGGAAAACACAAATCTAATCTAATAGAAAACTTCATTTTCCTATTCTAGATTTCCTTTTTGTGTTTATCTCTTAACATATTAAATATCTAATAATATGTTAAGTTTCCACAAGCTTGGAATTATCCAACAATATTGACGGTGAAAGATAATTATAATGATGGTAGCGATAGAAAAAATATGAAGATAACATTGCTGTCGTTACCAAATTAACTACTACAGCTAAAACAAACAGAAAATCTACTACGGCTAATTATGTATGATTTCACCTTCAAATGTTTGCAATTTTAAGTAAGAGACTGTAATATAGACTATAGTTGTGCATAATGAAAAACTCAAAAAAGTAGTTAAATCCTAAAGCCCAATTGGTTTCAGCCAGAATTGCATAGACCCATTAAACCTAGTTCAACAGCCCATATTATATTCAAATGACTTTGTTACTGTTTATGCATATCATGAAGTTAATTGAACTGATTCTGTAATAAAACTTGAATATTATCGTGTGGTTTAAAAATCGGTTTGACATTTTTCAAAGCAGCCGATTCGACAACTGAAACTTAGACACGTATACTTTGTGGACCAAAGATTCAAAATATGCAATTTCATATTAATCATACGTATAATTAACCATTAAGTCATCATAGCTGTAATCTTGTCATGTTTTCTTAATAATGGATTATAATCTAATCTTGCAACACGGATGACCACTATTTCTCTAAACATTAATAGCAAAATTAATACCGATAGGTGCCAGAAATATAATTTGTTTTTGCCAGAAATATAATTAATCTGTAATTGGTCATTAAGTCAAAACGTATCTATGATTAGAATCGTACTCTATGGTATAACTCTACTGATAATCAATAAAAGAACATAATAATCGTTTTGCAACTCTGACTTTGTATTGCAATTAATAAAAATAATGTAATTTCAACCAATTTATAATTCAAAATCTTGGTGATTAAAAAGTTCTATCATTCCACCGTGTCTTATATTTTTGAGAGTTATATAGTGTTATATAGTTTTGGCAAACAAACTTTTTTAATTTGGTACACCAAAATCTCCCATAATGAATTAAGTCGATCTAGTTGAATAAATGGCAAGATGAAGAGAAAACAATCAAACTCGTGTAATCGTTGGATCATAAAGTATATGTTTTTGGTTTATTATGTAATAATCATGTGATTAACTTAACTGGCTTTACGTAATAATTTTAGTTGATGTTTCTTGGAAACAGCCCACATGGAATGTTCCTATACATATTCACAGATACAGTGTTGCAAGTTGCAGACAACTTTGAATTAACTATATTCTATTATCATCATGTTCCAATTAACCCTTAAGTTTTGATTTAACTAAAACTTCCACTTCCACATTTTATAGAAGTATTATTCCCTCCATTTCGTAAAAAATATTACTTTAACATTTCTTATACAGATGAAAAATATAATTAAAATGTATTTAAATTTTTATTAATTATATATATTTAATTAATAATATTTGGGATAAACAAATTTATTTATAAAATTAATGTATTTATAATTAATATCAAATTAAAAATTGTATTGAAATTTTAAAATAATATTTTTGTATAACAAAAAAATGTTAAAATGATAGTTTCGAAAACTGATGGAGTATTAGCTTCTCCCTTTGTATCTTTAATAGACTTTCATACAGACAATAGGTAGTGGACCGTATTATTTTGTTGATTGGTAATTGGATAATCATCTATTCATGAGAGGTAGATATATAACAACCAATCACTGTTGAGACAAAATCAGTTAACAAAACCTGTCTAATTGGTTTGTTAAAATCTATCAAATTAATACTCCCTCCATTTTTTTATATTTAACGTTCTAGGATTATGCACATAGATTAAGAAACATTTAATTTTTATCATTTTCTAAACAAAAACATCATTAATTATTTATTTAACCACAATTCAACCAATAATAAAATAGAAGTTATAATATCATTGGTCATCTAACATTAATTACTAATAAATTTTACATAGAAAATTGAAAACATCGAATAATTTGGAATAAAAAATTTCCCCTAAAACGTCAATTATAAGAAAACGGAGGGAGTATTATTGGTACGTAGCTGGCCTGGTAATGTTTTCTTAAATGCGAACATGTTCTTGTTCATATTAATGCTATGATTACGAGGAAATTCCAGATTTTTTTGTACTCATAGTTTTTTTTCAGTTCATGTTTTCATGATAGGGGTCGACGTTCGGTTACTTATTTGGATTCGGTAGGTCTATTCTGGTTTCGAGTTCTTATGATTAAAGATTTCGGTCTCATTTAAATATTTAAAATTTTAGTTCAGATTTAGTTTGGATTTTTACGGATTAGATTCGGGTTAAGATAACCGTCTAAATTATTTTAAAAAATTTAAAACTATATAACATAGATATTTGAGTAATGTATGTCAAAATACTTAACTTAACATAACAATTGGTTTGGCTTAAATATATATATCAAAAATCAATAGATATTTCAAGTCTTTTTGGTGTTTCGAGTTTGTTTAGCAATTTTATATAGTTAATTTTAATTGCTTGTATATATTTTCAAGTATTTTGGATAATTTCGAAATATTTTATATAGTTAGATATTTTTTTGAATATTAAATTTGAAAATAGTTAATATATTTAATCATATAAATATGATTTTGATATATTTGGATATCCAAAATATTTTTGTTCGGGTTGAGTTTTAATTTTCTAAATACCAAAATTTTGAACCCATTCTAAACTTTTAATATCCTATCAATTTCAGTTTTGATTAGGTATTACCTTTTTAAAACAGATCTGGTTTAGTTTTTTCAGATTGTCCAGCCCTAGTTTAAGAAACTATTTTATTGAAAAAAAAAAATCCTCTTAAGTAACGTTCGAATCCTAGATAACGTTCCAGCTTAATTTGACCTTACAATTTGTTAAATAAAGCATAAATTTACCTTCTACTTTATGATATTTAAATTAACCAGCTACAAGTTGTTGCAAGCTTGTATCACATTACTAATATGTAAAGATGATACAATGTAAACTTCAAAAAGGATAATACAATACATTGTTATATATTTTAGTCAAATTATTACCCTCCATAGTGTATATATAACAATAGTCATTAGGGGCATGATCAATATCGGCTAACATTATATATAAAAACCATAATCATGCAGGTTGGACCAAAATAATTAGTAAACTATAAGAACATCACTAATCCATAAACATGTAATTAAGAACATCGTTATCTAAACCTTATCATTGTGATTCTCCAAAACATGATCTTCCGCATGGCAACATATATCTCAGCCAGAACACCCAACTCTATAAATGTTAGAAAGAAAATTGATGGATTATATTCAAGATAAAAATGGATGATGGAGTATTCTTTGTAATATATATGTGGACAGGGGTGAAACATATTCATCTAACCGGTTACGATATCAATCCTTAAGACAGCAAATCATTTATTTTTATGGTCAATGGATCTGGAGACATAATGATTATGTAATTCAACAAACAAAGTTACATCAAATAAGGGAATCTATATGTCTTATAAATATTCCACTAATCAATAGTGCAATGATCACGCCAATACGATCATTTGGTTAACAAAACGCAATTGATTAACTGTGCATGAGCACCAGATTAGCTAACTCCAATCTTTATATAAAAAACCGATATCCCCAAAATTGTTAATTCACAATTATCTTATCATTACCACTTGCTTCGTTGATGTGATCATACGACATTGGATGATATTTCATTTTTAGGGCCCAGCTTCATGGATTGTAGACTTATCTTGAAATGAGCCCTACTGATCAACTAGATGAAGACCAATTAGATTGGTTGGATAAACTTTTCCATCTCATTGTCAATCTTAACTTTAATGTGACGTATTTAAATTCTTCTCTTCATCGATTGGTTTAGCAAACCATACGCCGATAATAATGTTATATAAAATATCATATTATTTAATGAAAAATTGACAATCACAAACTAGCAGAGGGTTGTAAACAGGTTCTCTGTGACTTTATATCTCTTTCACCAAGAACTTAGGAAATATATATAATATATTATCATTCTATGGACAATCAAATATTTTGTTTAAAACATAAAAAATATTTATATAGCATTGCACAATTATGTTTTTCATCTGGTTTTGGTTTTATTTTTTTTTTAATAAAAATACTCAATCCATTTTATAATATAAAAAATTTTATAAAAAAACTTGATGTTTATATTTTAAAGACAAATTTAACTTTACTGACCAGTACTACTTTACTTCATTATTTATGATTGGTTAACTAATCTAAAATTTATATTATTAATTATATTTTAAAAAAAATTGAAAAAATTAAATCTATTATTTATTGTAATTTTAATCAAAATGTCATATAATATGGAATAGTTTTAGTTTAGTTATAAAATACTAATTTCTTTGTTTCATAATGTTGATGTTTTAGGTTAATAGAGAACTTTTAACAAATATATTTTTATCTAAAAATTATCATCAAAAGTAGAAATCAATAATATTTAACCAATTACATGATGGACTATAAAATTTCATGGGTTGCATAGTTTTTAATAAATTATAATTAACTAAAAATATGAAAATATCTTACATATTGAAATATAAAAATTATTTTGATGTCAAACATTTCAAAACAGAAAGAATATAAATTTAGTAATTCAAAAAATTATTCTATTTGACGTAGGTACTATTTAAAATTTTGATTTTGATTTTGTTTTTGATCATTGGATATGTCGAACTATTTAGAGCATATCATTTTAAGTATTTTTCTATGAAATATCCTAACATTATTAAATATAAGAGAAAATATAAAAAGTTTTCAAATAAAAATCATCAAATATTAATGAGAAACTATAAAATATTTATCATTATTAAGTGGTTCAATTTTGTTTAGCAATAAAGATGCGGTCATAGCTTATGTTATTTTAAAGAAAAAGAAACTCATGGAGTTTACATTTGGATAAAATGTTGGATTGAAGCGCATTATTATTAGCGTATAATTTTATTATACATTTTCAGTTTTTGTTGATATGCCTACATGACAAGGTAGAAACTCTATAAATTAATATTTAAAATAATAAATCAAATAAATTTTGCAAGTTAAAAAAATAAATATTATAGAATTTAATAAAAATAATAATTTTTAAAAAATCAGAAATAAACACATAATCTCATTTAATTCATAAATTAATAAAGTTATATATATATATATATAAAACACTTGTATAAAGTTGTATTGTAAATACAATATGACACCGTATTTGTTGTTTTTCTTTTAAATATCTATAATTGTTTTTGCAATTCAATATTTTGAAACTATTTTTTAGAAAATTATATATAACATATTTATATTCTATGATATTTAATTTCAATACTTGAAATTTTATCAAGTAATATAATAAAAAGACACCAAATCAAATATACACAAGTTAATTAATATATAATATCGGGAATTTAAATTTGTTTCTTCAAAAAATTGAAAAAAAAATATTTTATAAAAATAAACATAATTTTTTTTAAGTTAATAACTCGATAAATTAATAAATTATTCTAATTTTAATATTACT
>CAJHQQ010003197.1:0-48990 GCA_905132885.1 Moricandia moricandioides | reverse complement strand
GCCATACTATACAACCCTCCTAAGATTTTCGAACCGTTTTGGAAGGTATGTTTTCAAACATCTCCCATGCAAATCTTTATGTGTCATGAAACTTTGTTGACGTAAGTTGTAATTTGTATAAACCTGGAAGATGGTGAAACCGTTTCTTGAGCCAAAGACTTGCAACAAGGTGAAATATGTATACTCAGATGATAACGTGAGCAAGAAGAGATTCTTGAGGATATCTTCGATTTGGAGCAACTTGAGGTTTGCGTTTGGTGGGAAAAACAGTGATTCGAGTTTTAATTTTGAGAAATATGCTGAGAGAATGAGAGAGGTGATTTGAATTTCTTTGGAAACACCACAGTCTCTTCAACCTGATCAGATCATTTGACCAACTCAGATTCTGAGGTTTCTGACTCTGAGGTTTCAGACTCTGAAATGAAGCACTTGGAGGACACACAAGATGAGAAGATCAAGAACGTAGCCTCTTAACAAGAACCTAGAATAAAAAGAAGCTCTGGTACTAAAACATCAACTCCTCTCATCTTCATCTTAACTATTATTACTAGTAAGCTGGAGATTACTCTTACATGTAACAGTGGATATGCCACATATATACATGAATTCTTCTATTATTTTGATGATTATGTAAATGATTTAAATCTAAATACACCAATAAAAGGTACAAGAAGGTTGACTCGTTATGGGGATACAGAACCCTGCGGTATTTCTTAAAAAAGAAAAAGAATATCTGACATTGAAGCTATAAAAATATGGATGCAGGAGATTGTAAATTATTCATTCAATAATAAATATTACAAAACTATAAAAAGAATATTTAACTCAACAGTGTTTTTCTCTGTGTTTTGCTTTCTTTCGTGCTTATTCACATCTGTTCACAACACTTTGTAAACGGCTCTAAGGTCCTAAGCTTGAGGGGAAAGAGCTATGTAGATAAACAACCAATAACTTCATTTAGCTTCAGGAACAAATGACTTCACTTCCTCTCGTCCAGCTTTCTGCCTGTATTGAGCCAATCTCTGCAAGCAAAAAGAACCATTTGAGATAGAGAAATCAAGAAGAATGAAGATGGTATATACCGTAGCAACGATGACTAAACCTTGGTATAAGCATAGACACAGCTTCTGTAGGACCAACAGGGCTTCCCCTCTTCATGAACTTGCCGTCCTTGAAGATGTTATAGAAGTGGTATCAGTACCAGTAGATAGCTCCAGACTTATCACCTATGCACCAAAACCACCAGAGAAAATCTCAAATATTCGCCACTTAAATAGCAAACATAGTAACCAAGAATGGAGATTTTAACTAATTTTTTTATTGTCACACCTCCTTGCAAGTCAATTGTCAAGATACATTATGATAGACCGAAGAGAGTTCCCATGAGCACTGATCATTACGTTCTTTCCAGCTACAAGCTTTGGTTCTATCTGCAATTTGTCTGACCTTAGAATAAAAAAAACTCAAAGAAGAAGTTAGAATGAGAATGAAACAAGAATCATCTCATTACATTGTTCTTCAAAATAAGCTACTGCTCTCTCAGCACACATCTCTAAGCTCTCTCCTTTGGGAGGAGGAATGTCATAACTCCTACGCCATTCCATGAACTTGCTGGCTTCCCATATCTTTCCGCTGTTTCTTGCTTGTTCAGACCTTGCAACTCTCCATACCTATAGCAAAAAACATTTGAAGTTTGTAAATACGGGCTTCCTAACTTAAAACTAATTGGCAAGAAATAAATTAGGCATATATCTTATATTTAGTTAACTATTTTTTAACTACCGATGTATGTATGACTTTCATTCATTCATTAACATAGTTTGATAAGCTTTTCTATCTGTTCAAGCGTAGAACCAAAGAACTAAAAAAAAAAGTTTACATTCTTTCGTTTAGGCTGCCATGCAAGGTATGACAGGAATGGACTGGTCTTTAGTTTCTTCACTGAACACTTGACTCCAAAGATTTGGCCTGGGTCGCTTTCGTTGTGTAATATGATTGGAACCTAGTTTTGTTAAATCCATTTATTAGTAAGTAAAAAATATCAACTTAGATGGCTGAGGCCATGATTACTTAAGGTTTTTGAGATCGGGTTTCTTAGAAAAAATTAAGAAATTGTTTTTTAATTTTTAATTGAAAAAGTTAAAGACCAATTCTTAAAACTTTTAAAGAAGAACAATTTCTTATTTTTTTTTAAGAAAACTAAAAAAACAGTTTTTTAATTTTCTCTAAGAAATTCAGTCTAAGAAACCTGCATTAATCATGCCTTTTGAGCTTGGAGTTTCACGTACTTTTCTTACGACGGTGTTGATTCATGGCAAGCATTGCAGTCATCTGAGCACGGATTAGAGACGATGTGAAGATAACATCGACAGGTATGTTACTAATCCTCTTACCAGCTTGAATAGCCTCTTCAACACCTTTCTCTGTCAATGGCACATCAACACAACCTGTGAAAAGATTCTTGGCGTTCCATAAAGACTCTCCATGCCTAATCAATATCAGAGCTGCTTCATCTAAAACATAGAACAAAAGAGTATACAAACTCAGTAACGTTTTTACAAGATTCTAAAAATCGGTCTAGGCGGCGGCGCCTAGGCCCCCGCCTAGGCGGCAACTCGGTCCTATCCGAAACGATTTTCCTAAAATCCGATTTATACTGATTTATACGATTCAAGTCGATTTAAATTATTCAGAATCAGTTAAAATCGATCTAAATTAGTCTAAATATGTTAATTTAAGCAATAATGTTAGTATATATTCACAAATTTACTAATTTCTTTTATTTTACATATCTAATTTTGATAATTTATCACAATAATTTTATATTTCTATTTAAAAACTAAAATATTTCATATAAATGTCATATATATATATATAAAATAAATTAATAATTCGTTAACGCCTAGGTCTCGCCTACGCCCCGAATAATCCGCCTAGTCGCTAGTCCTCTATAAAACGTCTAGTTACCGCCTAGCGATTTCTTGAACATTGCGTTTTTAATATGAGATTGAAAGAGTTTCAAAGGAGCATAATATACTTGATTTTTTCAGGGAATTGTCAGGGATGGTGGTTCTTGGAAGAAGACAAGAGTGTCTTGTAAGAAACTGATGTCTGAGACGCTATTGCTTCAATCTTGGAGAAGTTTATCTTTCTTCTTGAGGTAATAATAACTCTGTGAATGAATCGATCTTGAAACCCTTTTGTTGGCAGAAGCAGAGGCTGTCTTGAAGATTGGTGAGAGACAAAGGAACATATTGATTGGTAAGACATAGCCGTAGAACATCTGGAGGAAGAAATCGAATTTGTGATTAATTCTTTATATTAGGATATTAGTGTTAAAATGTAAACAAACAGATGAGAAATAAAATGAAGTGAAGGCTTCGTTGAGTGTCTTATAAGAGTTTTGGTGTTTTCTAATGATCAGCTTCCTCAGGTAGTGACAAAATAATGACAAGTGGAGACAACCATGGAGCAAACTGTTTTCGCAATTATACATTAGTTTATATTGTTTTTAACAGCATATAGGTTAATTATTTTGATTAAATTATAATTATGATGTTTGATATTTTCACTGTTTCATAATAAGTGTCATTTTTTTTGTTATAGTAAAAATATTCACTTTAGAATCTTAATACAAATTATACTTAATTTCGACTTAAAATTAATTGTAAGATGCATTGATCTTATAAATAATTTTATTTATTTTAAAATACTAATTGATCAAATAAATGTAATTAATAATAAATTTAAACACATTCAATCATTTTTTAATACACTTAATAAAAAAACGGAAGAAGTAATAGTTAATGATATATAAATGTATGGAATTACCACTTGTGGCAAGACAACAACCTCTCAAACCTTTTCTCGAAAAAGAAGAAAAAAGGACAACCTCCTCATAAGGTTGTAGAGACCATTACTTGAGTAATAAACTTATGATAAGTTTAATTAAATATGAAGAAAATGCTAAACAATACCAACGAAAGACAGCAACTTAAGCAGCTCTTCAAAGGCTTCAATGAGCACCCAAACTCATTGCCTTTTACTTGATGTAGAGGGTTCGACTTCGATTGCAGAAAAAAAATAATGGAGTTCTTTTGCTACAGGTATATCATTTGTTATATGCTAGAAATAAAATTTACAAAACTGGCGTGGTTTTCTTGTACCTGATTCCACCCAAAATAATTATCACAAAATTCAAATTTCATTTCAAGTTATTTTTTTTGTTCATCTTATTTTCCATTTAAAATTTTTGATATGGAATATACGATCTGAATATTCTTTTGTCATTTGTCCAAAACACCAAAAGAAGAAAATGTACTCCCTCTGTTTCAAAATGTTCCATATTATAGATTTTTTTTTGTTTCAAAATAATTCATTTTTTTATATTTTTAATATAACAATTAATGGTGAATTGTAAATTTCAAAATATTTATTAAAGTTTTATTGGTTAAAAGTTATAGGAAATAGTTAGTTACAAAAATAATGTATTAGTAATTAATTTTTTTTTAATTTTTTTAATATATGTAAAAAATCTTAAAACTTGAAATATTTTGAAATAGAGGGAGTATTCACTAAGGAAACAGTTGGTCACAAACGAAAGGAATACATAAACAGTTGTCCAGAGCATTGGATTCACGTGTGCGGGTTGCATTGGTCAACAATCGAGATCAATCATGTGTGGGTTTTACAGGCTTTATAGGTTCGTTTAAAGCCCATTTATAAAGTCTTAGGATTTAATTAAACCCATGGGCATGCTCACGAAGAATCAAAACTTAAAAGAGGATTTTTCTTCCCATAATTGTTCACTAATTTATGTATTATAATTTTCAAATATTAGTGATATCTTATAAACTATTTATCTACATCCATAAATAAACCCATTTCCTTCTCTCAATTGTACTTAAACACTAGTAACATATGAACATAAGTTAACGGTTTAAATGAGAGAAATAAGAAATTGGAGAAAGTGGATACCGATGAACATAAGTTAACGGAGGGCATGTTTGCACATGTACACTCTCTTATCCTGGTTCACATACATTGTATGGACAAATTTCACAAATGGAATCGAGCCAAAGGGCGTCCGTGCATCTTCTATCAACTCTTGTCTCTTCTATATATAAATCACAACCATCGTATATATACTTATTCTATATGTCAATTAAAAAATGTTTGATCAGTTAATAATCCAAGTTGGTTTCTACTCATAGATTTTCTTTTGGTTGGTTTCTACTCATAGATTTTTTTTTTGATAAAAAAAAGTGGTTTCACCTCTTTACCAAAAATTCAAACAATGTAAATAGTCTATTCCAACGAAAAATTGAATTCAGATAACGGAGAGTCTATTAGACACTCATTTACCGGTAGGCCAACAGCTCAATGGTTCTACTCATCTAGATTTCACAAGTAGGTTTCATATTCTTTTGCTACCTAAACATACATGTAATCTTTCTTTCTTTCTTCTAAAGATAAGAATCTGTTAAAATATTTACTAGGGACCAGTCAATGAGATTCTTTTGCTTTACCAACATCATATTTAAATAAGATTTTTATTTGCAGGAATAGTAAAAGGACAAAATTCATTTGGATCTTCCATATGAACAAATGTGGAATCACACAGTAAAAACAGTACGATAATTATTATCTCTTTGGCGGTATATTGTACATATCTACAGTACATACATAAGATACAATCATTTACCACTTGCATGTTGTAATTTAACCTAAATTGATAGACAATAAACTCTACCTGTGACCTATTTGTTAATTTTATTGTTGTTTTGATATTATTAATAATCTTTTGGTAAAACTGATGATATTAATATGTTAAGGTCCTCAGATATGAAAAGGGCAGACTAGTCGGTAAAATACAAGTTAATCTAATATGCTAAACACCAATACACCATATAGAGTCTTAACTCTTGAGTAAGTTAAAAAAAGCAAGGCTTAAGATGATTAATAAGGCTAATCACTGTTTAATAATGCTCAATGCTTTTAGATACATATAATAATAGTAACCATACACAATATAATCATTGTAAAGGTGACCTACACGGCGGCGGAAACTCTCTCTCCTTTGGCCGGATCCGGCGTCGACCACGACGGTAGACCTCACCAAACTCTTCTCTTTCTTCTCGTCCATCATAATCTGCTGTTGTCTGCACTCTAAACTACAGAACGCCCTATCTCCTCTGCTTAAAATCAATTATAAAATCTTTAAATCATTATTAAATCCATCTAAAACCATTAGGTTAATCTTAATTACTGATTAACTCGAAAGGTAACTTTTTTAAAAAAGAAAAAAATACCTATACATATAGATGTCTCGGCCAGGCACAAGAAGGCGTTTACAAAGGGAGCAAGATCTCAGAAAATCTGCTGAGTGTCTCCTCTGTGTACCTCTCTGTGAGACCATAGCTAAGAGCCGTTGATCTAACAAACCATGATGAACTTGACGATGTTCATCAACGGTCATGAGCTTACTTTGGGGGCTCAACATCTGAACCTGATGATCAGACGGCTCCTCTGGTTGGTTAGGTAAGTTCAAGTCGAACTTTATCTCCGACAGACTCGTGGTTCTCGTTATATGCGGTCTCTGTCTCTTCCCTAACAACATCTTATTCGTGTTTTTAAGTTTGGTGTTCCTCTCTTTTTAGGGTTTATGCTCTGAGTGAATAGAGCAAAAGCTAAAGAGAAGAAAGTGAGAGGAAGTGAAAGAGAAGAGACTAAAGAAGAGAAGAACCATAAACTGAGGAGTGAATCTTGACCGTTGATTTTTTAATCTTGATTCTTTTCACATCATGTTGACGACACGTCATGATTCGGATTCTCGTTGTTTATTCGTTATTATTACACTAGGATAAGACCTGCACATGGTGAAATATTTATTAAAAATTAATATTTTTATACTGTAAAGTATGATTATTTTTGTAGATCTTTACGGATCTGATTTGGTTTGGTTTGGTTCGAATCGAATCTTTACGGATCTGGTTCGGGTTGATTTTTATGTATTTTAATTTTTCAAAAAAAATTTAAAAGCGATTGTTGCTATGATATATAGTTATGAAACTATGTGACAAATGTTATATTATTAGTCTCACATAAAATCATTTTCATATGTTCTTATATTCATTATATCTTAATATAAAAAAAATTAAACCTTAATCATAAATATTAATGTGAGATTTTTAACAATTTTAGTAATTTACAACTCGTTTTGAAAATTCAAAATACAACATATAAAAAAATATTATATGATTAATGTAATTATGTAATTTGTTTTAATAATAAAGAAATAAACAAAAATGATTAAAAAATACATATTATTATCAAATCTTTATTATTTAAAATCATTAATTACTATATATATTTTAACCACATTAGGAAATTCCGTAAGTTTTATTTAAGGAAAGTCTGAGAAACAATAAAAATATGCGACCAACTATAGCCTACAAATATTATTTTGCTAGAGAATATAATTTTTAGACTATAGTTTATATAAAGTGCTCTAGGAATTCTTTGAAATAGGATTTGAAAGGCATACACAAGTGCCACATAGGATTAGATTATTTTAATTAGTACAAACTTGAAGTTACATCTTTTTAAAAAATTCCTCAATTAATATATAGGAGATTTGTCGTGTTTCACAAATTATTTTGCCTTTTTCGAAATTATTTTGTCTAATTTCTATTATAATTTCGAGAAAAAGAAAGTCGAAAATGTTGGTTTTTAGTTCGGCCGGGGCTTATTTGTAAATAATAACATTTCAAAAATTATGAGCTAACAAATTAAGATTTGAATATGATTAAAAAAAAAATTGATTGACTGTCTCTTATTTGTGTTTCAAAAAAGTTTAGTCTCTTATTTTTTTAAATATAAAAGATTAAACACAAAAAACGAGAACCAACAATCTTCTTTTGATGGGTGCATTGGGGTCACTAGGTTACAGTACTAACAGAGTGGCACACTGTACAAAAATGGTCGGTCTCAACATCCTTGATGATTTTAAGACGCCAACCAAATACTACACAAATTCAAATTACTAGATGACTCAACCAAAATCAAATTAACATAAAAGTATGTCAATTAAATTAACGACAGAATCATAAAACCAATACCTTAATTAATCATATATGCCAAATTTGTCAACACTGCTTTGAGTTTTAGTAGTTTAGAAAGAAAAAACACACACACAACGGTTGCAAAATCTATCTAATTGGTACATAAACCACCAAACTAGTTCCTACCATCTAGACATGATTGATAGATAAAACAAAATTGATTATATATATATATATATATATATATATATATATATAATATATATATATCCACAATACACTCTCCATCTGCTATATGGGATTAAGACCTGTATTTATAATACTGGTTTATGCATCTAGGATATATATATATATATATACATATATATACAAGGATCGTCCAACGAACGCCTAGATGCATAAACCAGTATTATAAATACAGGTCTTAATCCTATATAGCAGATGGAGAGTGTATTGTGGACCCTCTTTTCCTTCACAAGTGGGGCTTCAATTTCTGGTTGACACATAATTTGTAGGGAGAGGTGTTTTGTATTTTAAAATCATTATCGTTTTGTCAATGTTCGACTCTTGAAACAAAAGGTCTTTTTATCAATTCCCCCACCAATAATCATGTCAACACCCATATCGTATTACGCTGATCCGATGTTAATATTTTGATTCTGACTTTACTTGACTGGATCAACCGTATTTTTTTTTTCACCCTGAAACCTTTCCATTATACTATAATTCAAGAGTAAAACATCATGAAACACATATCATATACCACAAAAAAGATCTAAACTAATTAAAGGCAACACAAATAGAATAAAAAAATTCGCTTCAACAGATTTAGGCAAAAAAATCTGACAATCAAGACGGTAAACATGTGGCCACATATGATTGGGATATATTCAATAACATCACACTTTGCGCAATGCGGTATGCACCCCAAATCATTTTCTTGTCCACTCACTCCAATGTCCAATCAGGAATGTATTGAAGCGAAGACAATATAAATTTTGACATCCATTTAAAAGAGGGTCAAGCAGGTGTTATAATAACAGCCCCAATTAGCTCTTTGAATTTTCCAACAAACACAATATTTGAGAAGCCTCAACTACTCATGGTTTCAATAACCCACACCCAAATTGTACTATGAGCCTCCTTCGGCGATGGGATATTAGTAAAGGAGCATATGCTATGCAATATGACCACTCCTCTATCATCTCTTAACAACCACGCACCTCCACAAATATGTTTACTTTTATCCCATTCGACTCTAATATCACATTTCCTCCACAAGATAGGTGGAGGTGGCCAGTCCGCATAAACTTCAGTTGGACTAACAAAGGTAGCTGTAACAATGTCGGCCTCCAAAATCAACCATATATATGTAATTAGTTTCTATCTAATTGCATACTTCATTGTTAATTAAAAGAATGACTATAACTAATTCATGTTAAAAAGAAAAATAATTCATATTTGTGTTAGTGTAATAAAAATTAGTTGAGAGATTTTTTTTAATGTCATATCAACTGATCTAACTAGTCTCAAGAGGAAACATTAGTGTTATATGAAGATTTTATACCATACTAGTTGATCCGAATTTGAAATCTTTTCTGACTGATGCATGAGTAGACAAATTTTGGATTTCATAGTTTACATTTGGACCGAAACTCATATCCAAACTTACTAAATACAATAAGAATCGAATCCAAGACAGACGGGTTTACGTCAAGCCCCAGTTAACTATCACCTTTAGGTTACCACTATTTGGTCAATTAGTTGGGATATTGTGAATGTTTATTATATATTTTGATCATATTTTCATTTATGGTTGCTAACGAAGTACTAACGACCCTTGACGAGGTTACATGTTGTATCCATTCAGGCCCGGCCGAGTACTTTGTACTGCCTAAAGCAAAATAAAAATTTGGTGCCACTATATTTCGAATCGAGCACCTGCGACCAAACATTGTACCACATAACCACTAAACTATATACAACTTTTGGCAATCTTGATGCCCTTAAATTATTAACTTAATTTGGCACCTAAAGCACATGCTTTCTCAGCTTTAGGTCAGGGCCGGCCCTGTATCCATTAAAAATTAACTCAAATATGGACACAGTAATATGAACTTGAATTAGTATCTTGCATCTTCATTGTGATAAGATACTTTAAAACATACTTCACCGTTTAAGAAAGCATGATAATCACTAATGTAAACCCTAAGCTTAATGATTTACAGCCAAACAAAGCATGAGAGGGGAACTTAGTCAAACATTCTATCTTTAGTTCCTTCGAAATAGCCTAATTTTACGTATCTTCGTTCACCTTCCGTATATTAACATTAACCTCTCCCAACAAGTTTTTTTTTTCTTTTGGAGATTATTGATAAGCATTTTAACAAACTCGAAGAGAATTCTCTTTCTTGCAAATAAGTCAATATGGGCCGTGTTAAACTGGAGATCAAGAGAATCGAGAACACAACGAACCGACAAGTTACGTTCTCAAAACGTAGAAATGGTTTGATTAAGAAAGCTTATGAATTGTCGATTCTCTGTGACATTGACATTGCTCTTATCATGTTCTCTCCTTCTGATCGTCTTAGCATCTTTTCCGGCAAAACTAGGTATATATTATCATTTACACCTTTTTGATCTTAACATTTTCAACTACTAGCTTTGCATTGAGAAGAAAGATAAAACTATATATTATAGACCATGCATATGATCATATCTCTTAATTATCTCTTCAGGATCGAAGACGTTTTCGCAAGGTTTATTAATCTTCCTAACCAAGAACGAGAGAAGTAAGCCAACACTAGTTTCCTTTCATTTTCTTTTTTTAATTCCAATATTTTTAATATATTTGTCTGTTATTAGATTTTGCTTATGGTTATTATTTATTTTTTCAGTGCAGTCTTTCCGGACCAGGGTAGACGCCCGTATGTATCAATTTCTTGTTGCATTACATAATCATTTGTGCATAATTTTATATAAAAAATCAGTTATTTAACATATTGACCTCTTCCTGTTTTTCTTCCCAGAGATATTCAAAGCAAAGAGGTTCGACTGATCCTACTGATTAGTTTTTTTTTTAAACTCAAAATGTGATATAGTGTGTTATATGTCTATTGATTTAGAATAATGTTGTTGCATGACAGTATCTACTAAGGATTTTGCAGCAACTCAAGACTGAAAATGACATCGCTCTTCAAATTACAAAGTCTGAAACTTCCTTTCTGCTTTGTCTTTACCATCGATTTAATAATTTCTATAGTTCACCAAAATCTAACTTGTCAATTTACTTTATTTTGTTTCCATATTTGAAAAAAGCCCGGCAGCTATTAAGTCCGACGTCGAGGTGATTAATTTTTGTATTAACTAGAACATATATAAATATATTAATATGTTATGCATATTACTAAACCGCTTTGTTAACGGAAAATCTAGGAACTTGAGCAAGAAGTTTGTAGGTTACAACAACAACTCCAAATGGCAGAAGAAGAACTAAGGTTTTTGTTATTAAAACAAGATCTATGTTAATGATTTATAAACGATGTTAATTAAAAATAATGATCCCTTGTCTAACTTAATTTGTGCAGGAGATACGAACCGGATCCAGTAAGATTCACTAGCATGGAGGATTATGAAGTTTGTGAGAAGCAACTTCTCGACACGTTAACACATGTTGTCCAACGACGAGAGCATCTTTTAAGCAGCCATTTACCTTCATACGAAGCATCTACTATGCAACAAAACATTGTAGGTCCTTTCGTAAACGGAGTGGTTGAAGGTTGGTTGCCTGAAAATGGACCCAATCAAACACATTTATTTGATGCATCTGCCCATTCTAATCAACTCAGGTATTTCATAGTTTTATGAGCTTACTCAAGTGTATCTTTTCTTTCTTTCTAGGATAAACAACCTTTTTCCATACCAAAAATATAGTATAATAACAACTCCATACAATTTTCAATGTTCGTCCTAATTACACATATTTTTAAGTAAATATGACTATTTACCTCTATTTTCAAAAATCATAACTCAAAAACACACAGGCCAATACTTAGTTTGGTTTTACTAGTTTAGAATCTACACTGATATCAAATCAGTTAAACCGATTAAACCAGTTGATATCAAACTTAAATTATAATCCGACTTAACCTGATATTCAAATATATTACTCGACCCAACTCTTTAGTAGGATATTGGGCCAGGTTATATTTAAATATTTTGTGGATCAGGTTTGAATTTCAGTTCGATACCAGCTGGTTTGATATTAGTTTAATTAGTTTGGTATCAATTTAGATTCTAAACCAAGTTAAACCTTCGTTTGTTTTGGTTTCAGGTTTCGATCTTTGAAAATTGGAATAAATATGTTCATATACTTAACATATGTGCAATTATGTACATATATTTAAAATGTGCGTAATTAGAACAAGCATTGAAGAATGTGTAGAATTGTTCTTATACGATACTTCTGGCGTGAAAATATGTCGTTTTCCCTTTTTTCTAATAAAATTTTACGTTAGTACAGTTTCTTCAGAATAATTGGTTTTTAATTACTTTTGGGTGAAAACATAAATTTGGCAGAGAATTATCATCGGCTATGTATGAACCATTGTTGCAAGGGAGTAGCTCAAGTTCTAACCAAAACAATATGAGCGAATGCCACGTGACAAATCATAACGGTGAAATGTTCCCTGAGTGGGCTCAAGCGTACTCATCCTCGGCGTTATTTGCTTCTATCAACCAGGTCTTCTTTTTAATTAATTACTACACTAAATAAGTATTAGTAGCAATATTTTTATCAAAAATAAAATGTGAATAATCGACGTGATGATCAATGCCAGCATGGGAACGTGGGACCCAGTATAGAGGAGATGATGCCAGGTCAACATAGTGAGATCCCGGCGGTGACGACGGAGGTACAACAAGCTGAGCAAGAAGTCGTCGCTGACTATAAGACAAGGGTTCCTCAGCTCAGTAGCCAATAATATCAAAACATGATTCCATGATTTATTTATTTATTTATGTATACCGTTTTATGTTATTATTTGTTCGACCTTTTTTATATGAGACGATGAAAAAGACAAATCGTGTGATTTGTATACCTTTTTTGTCAGTGAATAAAACAATTGAAGACTAACATTTTCATAATTTTAAAGTTATTCTTAAAGTACTACAAACCATTTTATTCCTCAGCTACACATTAAAAACTGAAAATAAAGGAACGTCCAGATTGTGTATTATCTAAAAATGCAAGACTTATAAATGAGGTGATTGGTTCGGCTGTAATTGTAGAAAATTTACTATAAATTTTATTGTTACATTAATATATGCACTACAGCTAAAAATGGGGTTTTAGAAAATAAGAATGTTATGGCAATTTTTTTTTGGTTATAGCTTTAAAACTAATATAAAGTCGTGATTTTAAAAGCTGTAACAAAAAATTAAACTAAAGTCCTCTCTTACAGCCTAACCAATCACACCCAAAATTTTCTAGTTTCTTTGAAATAGATAAACATTTTTTTCACTATATTTAAATATTTCATAAATTTATTTATTAAGAAAATAACACATGTTGATATAAAATAAATAATTTATTTAAAATGAGCTATTTAAAAGTAGAGATTATACAACAACGCTATATTAACGTAAAAGTCAAATTCTTACTAGATTTGAAAAGTAATGATAATTATTATTATTTTTATCTCAGTCATTTTGAAATTTTTCAAAAAAAAAGAAGAAGAAATTTGTCAAAATAATAACTTTATTATTAAGAAAACACTATGCTGACACGAAATAATTTGACAGTATCTGGTGAAAGAGTGACGTAAGCCCAATTCTTTGACTATGGATGAAGCCCACATTTTAAGAGCATCATTAATGCATTGTTTTTAAAGTGATGATATTAGCGGAATATAAGAATTTTTTTCTCAATTTTAATTGAAAAAATTAAGAACCGGTTATTAGAACATGATTAACCATGAATTCCTTTAGGGTTCTTATTTTTTTCTGATTAAAAAAAGAATAAAAAATTAAAATTAAAAACAAACCAATCACGGATTGTCACGTGTCAATGTGGCATGTAAACAGTGCAAACAACCAAGAAAAAGCGATGCTTATTTTGGCATTTTAGGAATTGGTGCTTAAGATTTTTGTGGACCCACTTAGTTTTTTATTTTTTTTTGTCAAGCACATTTCTTAAACACTTTGGTTAATCATACTATTAAATAGCTTATTTAAAAACTAATTCTTAACTTTTTTAGTTAAAAGTTAAGAAATAGTTTTTTATATTACGTTAACATTAATCATGCTGTAACGTTCCCAAGTCTGTAGGTTCCACTTCCACTTAACATAGTCAAAGGCATTCCTATTTTGGTCAAAAGTGGACGTGCACTTATAAAGTGTTTTCATTCTGATGTTTCTTGTTTTTCTAACTTCCGATCGAGTGGGATGAGTAGAGGCCTCATACACTACTATTCTTTTACTCGGATAGTATGGCGCACTATACCTAGCATTTATAGGTTCAAGAAGAAGCTGGCTTTACCTACATATTGAATGTGAATTTGTAAAATCAGTACCAAAATAAACTATGTTTGGTTCTAAGTGATTAAACTAAGTTCTGGTGACGATTTTAACCGCAACAATTTCAAATGTGACAGTCTTTGTGAGACGGTTTTGTGGAGAGGTCTGCAACTGCATAAGCCAAATTTCTATCCAAAGTGGTTGTTGAGTGACCGATGCTGGTAAATCGATTAGATATGAACAGCCACAGCATGTGTTATTTTGGAACTTTCTACTGGTACGCACCCATTGATGATTGATATCACTTTGCTGTGGACATACACCTACAGTTGTGTGCCGGAAAGAGTCTTGAACATGAAAATAGCATGCAGTGACCTAGGTTAGATGGTCGTGACTCGTGAGCAAGTATGATATGGTTTGGGGCGTCTCAATACTTTCTTACAACTTGATGTACTTCACGCTGACGTGATAAAAGGTAATGGACCTCGTACTCAGACTAGCTTAATTATAATCTGGTGGACCTCATTCTCAAGTGCTAATGACCCCGATTCTACCTTTTGGTTATGTCAATTATGTTCAAGTCACTGTAAAGTACAATGTAAAAGGTTGTGGTCTACTCCCGGAATTAGCACTGGTGATAAAGGATGAGAAACAGTGGGGTTTCCAGAAAATTCATGTCTTGTACTATCAGGTTAACTGGTGGAGTCTGGAGTATAGGCAAAAACCAGTTGTTTAGGACATCATAATATTAAGTGATAACTAGATTTTGATCTGCCTTTTTAAAGGGCGGTTTTATTTTTTGTTTTAATTTTTCTTTTGAGAAATTTAATTTTTATATTTCTATTTTTTGGCTTTGTATATGTGTTTAATATTAATTTTCTTTTATTTATTTTATTTTTGGTAACTATATTAAATATTTCAAGTTGCATAAATGTTTTTATGACATATGCATTTCAGAAACTATTTTTAAACTTAATTTCTAAGATTTTCAACATATTATATTTTTTTGTAGTTATCTAATTATAACAATTATAATTGCTGGAAAAAAAACTTAGGCAGTTTTTTTTATAAAATTATATGACAAACTATAGAAACTATTTTGTTAATCATAATATATCTTATTATTAGTATCATATTACTTTTGAGTTAGGCAATAAATCTTAACCAAAATCTATTTTATAAAAAATAGCAACTTAAAGTCTCATAGAAATATATAAACAACTAATTATTAGATTTACTTAGTAAAATCGAGGCCCAATACTTCCTTGGATTGTCTTAGACTTTAACACGTTAAATTACTTTTCAACATAAACTCATCAGCTTGTTTGTAATATAATATTAATTAAAATTCAGTTTTATTTAGTATTAAATCATACTTGTTGTTGTTTATAAAAATTGGTTTTATCTATAATTAAAGGTCGTCGAAAATATTTATTAGGATAAAAATAAGTAGTTTCCTATTAGTTTGCAATCAAATAGGTGCTTATAAAATATATATCAAAATTGTTTTTGTCTCTAATATTAAAGGTTGTCGATAATTTTTATTAGAATAAAGAGAAGTGAGTTCATATTAATTTTGGAATTAAAGAGGGGTTATAATATATATATATATATATATATATATATATATATATAGTTCATGATCATGTTTTAATAGAATTGACTATTCAAAATTACCCGAAAAATCGAACCAAGAGACAAAATTAAACCTATTTTTTTTATATTAGCCGCATCTCAATTTTGCTATCTGAACTGAACTAAAATCCAAAATAATCGAACCGAAACCACATCAAACTTTTATAAAGACCCAAATGGCTCCTAAATTTCTAAAACCAACAAATCAGAAAATAAATACTTGAACCAAAGCTGAATGATGAGACCTAATTATGCATCTACATTTACGTGATGACCCATATATAGTCTGGTTAAGGTCTAATGAAAAAACCTGTTAACTAAAACCTAAAACCCAAAAACGTGCCATTAATCTATGACCTCACGGCTGATCCAATAAATGATAAGCTTCTCGTATACTTTGTAATAGTATATAAAATTGATAAACTATTTAATATTCTACACTTAAATTGTATTTTTATAAATTTAAATATATTTAATAAAATAGGCCATAAATTTTTTTACAGCGGACCAAATTTTACAACGAACCAAAATATATACCCGCCCTTTGAAAGAGCGGGTCAGAATCTAGTATTAAAAAAATCCAGTTAATATGTTCATCTTAATCTTAAAATTTCTAAGAACATTTTTATTGGTATAGTTTATGGCAATTAATTTTAAAAGGTTAAAAATCAAAATAAAAAAAATTTCTCCTCTTTAAATGATATAGTATTGGGCTTAAGATGGGACAACATCGTTCTGAAATCATATCATCCTCTTCATCGTTCATTTAAATTTTTTTATTGGTTAGTTTTCTGGGTTTACTTAACCCTAGAATCAAAAAATTACAATCGAGTGAAAATAAATTTGGAAATTTGAATAGGTAATAAAGATAAAATTAGTAAACCCTTTTTGAGTTGCTGTAAAAACTCTTTTATGTAGAACAACCAGCTGAAGAAAGAGGATAAGATTCGTATTCTATTTACAAATTAATATTTTGTATTTTAATATTAATCCAACTGTGTATTGTTCATCTAAACGTTAAGCTATAGAATTAAAGCCAATCGACAGTTTTTAGTTATTAGAGAAGTGGGTCGAGATTATTTAGGGAGTATAATGTAGGTTACTCAATATGAATTCACGTACAAAGTAGTTATTGTAAATATAATGGGATAAATATATTTAAAGATAAGTCTAATGGCAAAAAAATAGATAATAAGTGATTCCTTAAAAAAAGAAATAAATAGTTTGACATAACATATATCAATAGGTCATGTTTGTGTTTTAATAGAATAGATTTTAATTGTATGTAAACATTATAAAATTTTTATATGAAGAATATATACAAAATTGTTATTTGAACGCAGGCACTAAAAAAAATTAAATGCCAGATCAACACTGGATAGGTGATGGATCAAACATGTCTAACAAATTCATTGTCATCCACTTTTGTTTTGTTAGCGTCAGTTGATTGAAAAATGAATCCCAAGATATGCGAGGGTGAAGACGAATATTTGCATAGTCCGTATACAAGAATCAGTAGCAATGATGAATAAGTATTTTGAATAATTTCAATATTTTTTTCAAAAATACCACAAAGATTAAATCAGTTGCAAGGTTTAATATAATAGTTTAGAAAATGTTCCCAAAAAATAGTTTGCGTATTTAGGAAGGAAAAGTTCTCCTTTTTATAGTGTTTTGGAAAATAAAAAGAGTACTGGTTTAAATTTTCTAAAAGGTTAACAATATTTTGGTTTTAAATAATTCTAGGGCCAGCAAAAAAATCTGAACCTAAAAGACCGAACCGAATCCGATCTGAAAAAGTAGAATCGAACCCGAACCGAAACTGGTTTAATATCTGAAAAGGTTTAAAATTTTGGTACTTAGAGAACCGAAACAAAATCCGCTTTGAACCAAAATACTTTGGGTATCCGAATATATCTAAATCAGATTTATGTGCTTGAATATATATTAGCTATTTTTAGATTTAATATCCAAAGAATGCATCCAAAATGTATACGATATTTTGAAATTGTCTAAAATATTTTAAAATATATAGAAATAGTCAAAATTAAATACCTAAAGTCGCTAAATAATACCCAAAACACCAAAGTATTTAAAATATCTATTGATTCTCCATCCAAATATTCAAGTCAACCCAAATTTTATGTTAAGTTTAAGTATTTTGGCATGCATTACTCAAATTTATTTGTTATATATATTTTTATTTTCAGTTTTTTGAGAAAATTAAAGTCTACAAAAATTTTAAAATTTTAAAAATAATTTAAACAGGTTATCCGAACCCGCAAAAATCTGAACCGAACATGAACCAAAATATATAAATACCTAAATGTGGCTTAAATATTTAACCCTGAAAACCGAAACCCGAATGGATCCGAACCGAAACCGAATGGGTACCCGAACGCCCACCTTAACTCATTCTTCAAAATTAGAGAATTATCTACGTGTTTGTTTGTGAATGCATACATATCTTGAATATAAGATAAAAGGAAAAGTTTCCTAAGAAAATTCTAGTAAAATATATTAACATAAATGAGAAGATTTACAATCTTAAATATAGGGTATTTGTTGAAACTCTAGATTTTATACCAATAATGTAAAGTAGGCAATTATCTAAGTTAAGCTATTTTTAGCTCTTCTTATCAAAAGTATGACTTTCAAAATGCATGTTTGTATCAATCACATAAAATACACATGTGTTTTATATACATCCACCCCTCTCAAGTTATGTTAAATGTGTTTTTGTTTTATTAGTCTCTTGCTTCCTAATTGAACATATCAGACTGCTTCTTCTTTTTTCTGAAGAAAAGGTATATACAATTTGTCTCACATAGATATATATATATATATATATTAAACTCATGCTTCTCAAAGATTCATTTAGATCTTAGTTAAAACTTATCATCATTTCTTACAGAATTAAAGCTTCACTATATCATATTCGTAAAAGCTTTTCTTGTAAGATATTGATGCAAAGATTTTTTTATATTGTTATCTCATATGATATAATCAACTTGGACGTAACTTGTTTATGCTTTGTTTTTTTGTTATTACCGTATCTACCATCTGAAAGTTGATGTTTTTTAATGTCTTCTATTTTGTTTTAGACTCATAGATTCGTGCTACTGTATCTTCCATTTGGAACTTAGTTTTACCACAATAATTATTTTATTTATTTTTATGCTTTAGGTTGATATGATTTCATACTACCGTATTTGTTTTCTTTTTAATAAGCATAGCCACACAAAAATGGTTTTGCATAAGCAATTTGTGGTAATCTTACAATATGTTTATCTGATTGTCAAAATCGCAGAGTGTTAAACATGACTTCAAGCGATGATCTTCAATTTCCGTTGGACACCAACTTCTCTTTGTTCCCGGATCCGCCAAAAACTTTTAATGCTCTCACGGTATAGTTTTTCATCTCTTACTTTTTTCTCTTAAAATTAACTGTCATTCTTAGTGTAAATATATATATATATATATGTGTGTGTGTGTGTTATGCATATAATTTTTGTTTAAGAAGATAAGGGTCCATTCTGTTTGATATTTTGATATATGAAGGGGTTATTCGTTTCACCATGGGGATGGAGATGAGAGATTTCTTCGTTTAAACTTTAAAAAAAAAAAGTCATTTGAACAATTTATTGGATGAGTTTTATAAATTTAGATTTATCTAAATGATTCATTTAGATGGACAAACAAACAATTCCAATAATATCTAGATGAATCATGTAATTGATCATCTAGATGAAGATGACATATGATAAAACGATGAACCTCGAATATGATATCATTTTCAAAGTGCTTTCATATCATTTTGAGTTTTACAGTAGTACAATGAAATCGAGTAACTATTATTTGACTCTCGTATCTATCTTATATATTCATTTATCGTATAGGCGTGTCCGGAAAATCTTTCGTTGCTGGCTTCAGAAAATGGAAACAATGAGATTGTTGGATCTGTCTCTGCCGCCACAAATGATTTATATCCCTCAATATTGATAGAAAATCCGCGCACTGATCAAGAGACGTTAACAACAAACTTAAGGTTTGGTCCAGAGATGGTACCACAACATCAAAGCGTCCATCACCAGAACAATTATTCCAGATCTTTCAACGCAGTAGAAAACTTCCCTAGCATAGTATGGATCTTACTTAACTACGTCACTTCTTTCACTATTATGCATTTGATGTATTCATATTTTCTAGAAAAACTTACAACATAAATACCTTTTTAATATTGGAGGATCGCAGATAAAAATGTAAACTAATCTCATAAATATGCAGGTACAACCATCATGTACATTCCGCAATGGCCAAATAGAAATTAGTGATGTCCATCCCTCAACATTAATAGAAAATCAACACACCAATCAAGAGACATTAGCAAGAAATTCAAGCTTTAATCCAGAGATGGTACCACAACCTCAAAGCTTCCATCACCAGGACCATTCTTTTGGATATTTCAACGCAGTAGAAAACTTTCCGGACATGGTATGAACATTACTTAACTATGAAACTTCTTTCACTGATATGCATTTGATTTATTTGTATTTTCTCAAAAAACTTATAACATAAATATTTTTATTAAAAAAAATAGAGGAAAAATGGTCAATATGTAGACTAATCAGAGACCCTAACAATATGTAACTTACAGCATAGACACTTTTTGTTGCAAATTACGGTTATTAACTCAACTGGAAATGATTTTCACCATTGTGTCAGAGGTCCCTAGTTCAATAACCGCTATGACGAAACTAATATTACATGTTGTGGTTTCTGGTCGGAGAATTATCAGCTTCAGCCCCAAACTTCCTATTATTCAAAAAAAAAAAGTAGACTAATCTCTTAAATATGCAGCCACCATGCACATTCCGGGGTGGCCAAAGAGAAAGTATCTACAGTGAAAACTGTTTGCTAAACTCGACCAATAAGGTGATGACAACTGGATTTCAGTCAGCTGGTGTACAACATGGATTTGTAAATCAAAGCTATCAACAACCTTCATTGTCACAAACAATTCCTAATTTCTCCAATGATTCGTATGTTTCAACATTAACGGTACAAAGCTTCTATAACTTTTGTTATTTAAATATCTCTCTATCTACTCAACTTATTCAATATTGTGTTGCTTCAGATGGGGAATAATGTACAACAAGTTGGGATAATTAATGGACCAACAAATCTCAATCCTATGTTTCAAGATCATCGCATTCATCCTTCTTTGTACTCATCAACTTATAACATCCTTTTGTCTCTCTAAATATATACAAAGGTTTAGAATTTATATTAGTACTATTATCAGTCCATGCAGGTTTCAGGAAGAACGACGTGAACTGTCCAACAACATTCCTATACCACCATATGTGTAAGAAACCAACTTAGTATTTTCTAAAATTGGATTATCTACATTTTTGTTAAAAGTAGTTGTGTTTGATAAATCTTTTTCCAAATTTTTTAGGGGGAATATCTTAAGCAATCAACACCAGATTCCTTATGCCTCATATAGAAACACTATGCCGAATCCAGAGAACCGTACTCCCATGATTTCTTACACTCATACCCCAAAAATGTAGCTATAATGATTTTTTCACTATTTGACTTTTATATAGACGCTTAAATTAGATTCTCTTACAATTATAGAGTTTCTTGAATGAGCCCCAGGTCAGAAAGCTATTCACCATTTGCGCAGAAGTCATATCAGCCTGACCCATATGCTTTTAATTTGCATAACTCAAGTTCATTGCAAACTACTACTCGTCGACCCCGTGGAAGGTAACATCATGGTCTTACAAAACATATGAATGCTTCAGTATTTTTATGATCTATTAATGTTTAAAAGAAGATATATGATTCACATTTTTATTGTAGGCCAAGGAAAAATCAAATTCCGGTGTCTTTTGTACCTACAACACAAACGCCCTTAACCTCTCTCAGGTACTAAGATTCATTTACTAATACAACATAATATAACTATGGTTAGCTTGATGCAATCTATTTGTTAACATTGCATATATCATACCTTTGTTTAACAAGACATTACGGCAGACAAGATTATAAGGGAAAAGAACCTATTACAGCAATGCCGTCTTTGAACCCAACCCCTAACAATCAGTATCAGAATTACAGCACAAACATAATGACTCAGCAGGTGAAGTTTTTTTTAAATCTTTTTCTGATTACTAGAAAGTTTTGAGCCAAAAAAATGCAATTTATCTTCTTGTTAACAATGAACAACACAACCACTTCTAATATCAAATATAATCATGGTGTCTATTATTGTGCAGAGTGGAGTTTTAAGAAAACGCAGTTGTTATGATCAACTTGAAAATGAAAGCTCATCGTCTAAAGCAAGAGTATATAGACATCCCTTGTCACATACATTATATATAATTCATTTCTTTAAAAGCAGGAAAACTTTTAGGAGTGTGTGAATTAATTAATTAATGAATATTGCAGAGGATCATGGGAACTTTCCGAGAAAACTCTATAGCAGATTCTTCGAGGGCTTCTTTTTGGCAAAATGAAAATATGCGCTCAAGTACAGGCTCTGCAGCTAATCACCATGGAGAGAGGTTTGTCTATGCCAAGTTTCCGATTATAAATATACCAAGTAATTAAATATTAGTTGGTACATATTCTTAAGAACTCATACGGAATACATATAACTAGTCTATTCTGTTAAAGTTCGGTTAGGTTTGTTTATTAGAACCTCAAGTTCAAATCTTAAAGGAAAATAAAAAGAAAAAAACAAGAGTTTTAGGAACATTACTTATGCAGTAACGTAATTTTTCAGGTCTTTCCAAAATGCAGTATACGATCCATTACACGAAGCTATTGGACTACCCCTTGATCCTCACTTAAGGTTCTTTTAATTAGATTTATTCGAATACTATAAGTCTATAACTATCTCCTATATTTTACGCATGTAATTTAGGATCAGTTTATAAATATTTTCTGCATATAAAAACTAATCACCAAATATTACATTGTAACCTTTTGTATCTTTTTTCTCTGTTTGCATGTTTGAAGAGCCTATGTATATAAGGTTTATTGATGGGAAAAGTATTTCAAGACAATCGCTCAGAATCATATAACCAACTCAAGATGTAAACAATACTCCATAAGATATAAACTAGCTGCTTGTTTTTTCAGAAAAAAAGAAACCAGCTGCTTGCAGTAATAGTATTAATTGTCTTATTTTCAAATAAAATAAAGTAAAGTAATGGTATATTGTCTCTGTGTCACTAATGCATGAGTTGTATATTAGTGGTATTCAATATGTGAGAATCTGATTTCTCTGGAAATATGAGTAAACGAAAAGAAGAATTTATAGCCTTAAGGGCAGAAAGGGCCGGAGCAACAATGATAGGCCAAGAGACTACTAAATATTATAATGGACCCTTGGCCTTCCTAGAGTATATAGTGGTTCTAAGTAAACTCCATTATTCTCCTGAGGTGGCTCTTCGTCATCGTAGCAAATATTAAGGGAAAAAGTATTGAAGTGTAAGGTAATTAATAATGTGACAAGAACCTTCAACATTACTTATCTCCCACGTTAAGTCCAATGATAGATATCTTGGTCTGATTTCACTATTTCAGTAATCTCGTACATGTTATTGTAAGTAAACTATTTGTAGAACATGAACATGAATCGTGCAGCTCGAGTAAGGTGACCTAAAACCTCGAATCTTATGAAATCGTGAAAGCCAGCATATTTATTTTTGTATATGGATTAATAAATATGCTCTTGTTTTTTTGTAGTTTTCAATTTTTAATAATTTCTAGTTAATAGAAGTAGTAACTTAATAAAATTACTTTTTTTTTGAAATTTATAATATTTTCATCGAAACACACAATTTTTTTTTATCTTTATGAAATAATTTTTTATAAAAATATTTATCTTTATAAAACATAAAGAGTAATAAATATGTTCAAAATATTCCGTAATATTCTCATTGGAAATGTCCTTAGAAGTTGATTACACTTAAGAGGTTTTTTGCTTGTTTTTTATGAATCTAGTATTTCTAGGAGAAACCTAAAAAGAGAGCTCTATCCTTTTAAAAAATGAAGATTTCTGGTAGTATCATCAATTCGGTTGATTTCACTCATCCGTATTCCAAAATGCCTAGTTTGATGATTATATATAATTTCTTTTGTTTTTACCTTCTTGATTTCTTAACTTTTGACATAATAATATTAACCTGTTTTGGGAGTCATTACAATAAAAATGATTATTCTATTCAAAAAGACCTATTATACAACAAGAAAAATATACTTAGAGCTGATCTCATCACATTTTACTTTATTCTCCTAAATTTTAAATTTCTTCACTATCAATAAGTTGATTGCGTTTCAGCTTGTCACAAGTACTTCCCTGTGTGATTACTGTTAGTAAACTATCTAATACTACATTATAATGGGTATCATCAGTTTAGGTCTAACTAATACTCTGAAATATCAAAATAAATGAATAGTTATTAGCAGAAAATTTTATCTAAATAATATTTTTGTACAATATTTTTGAAACTCTAAAAAGCTAGTTTAATAGATATTACATCAGTTTCATAAAGATAGATTTTTTTTTTGAGATTTTCACACTTATTAAAAAACACATTAAATCAATATAATAAATGCATCGATTTCTGTAATTTTTAATAACTTTTGACCAATAGTAACTTAATAAAGTCAATTTTTTTTTTAATTTGCAATATTTTCGTAAAAAACACAAAAATATATCTTTATGAAATAACTTTTTTCCTAAAACATGTATTATAATGAAACGGAGGGAGTATTTAAATCATCAATCGAATAACCCTTCCTACTTACTTAGTTAATATTTACGCAATCATACATAATTCCATATTGAAGTGGATTGCATTTTTACATCAGTATTAATCTTAATATCTGTTTTGTATATTTTAATTTTTTTTCTCTCTCTTCCAAAAAATCTATGTTTTAGAAGAAAAAAATATATCAAAAAATTATTTATTATATTTTCAATATATTATTTAATGGTAATTATAAACTTAAAACATAATTATAGTTATTAAAAGGGAAAATTCCATAAAAATACCCCAACTAAATTTCATTAAGCTGTTTAATACCTAAAATTTTATGCTACCCATTTTAATACCTCAACTAATTATTTTGCTCATTTTAATATACAAACTTTTAAACTATGCCCATTTTACTACCCAAAAATTATTTATTTTAGTTAAAATACTAATAAATTTCAAATGAAACTTAGAAATTCTCAAAAATTTACAAAACAATTCTCAAAAATTCTAATTTTATTTTTGTTTGAAAAATAAAAGTAACTAATTTTTTTATAATCTTAAAATTTTTAATAAAATTTTAAATTTTAAAATATTGAATTTAGTTTGTTTTCTGAAATAGAAAACAATTCATTTTTTTACATTCAAAATTAATTTAATTTTTTTTAAAAAAAATCTGATAATTTATTTAACTTCTTTCCTAAAGATTAAAAATAAAATTAGAAATTTTTTGTATTTTCTCGATTTTGGAATTTTTTAAAATTTTGTTTGAAATTTATTAGTATTTTTAATTAAAATAAATAAAATTTGGGTATTAAAATGGGCAGACTTTTAAAAGTGTGTATATTAAAATGAACAAAATAATTAGTTAGAGTATTAAACTGGATAACGTCAAAGTTTGAGTATTAAATAGCTTAATGAAATTTAGTTAGGGTATTTTTATGAAATTTTCCTTTATTAAAATTCTATTGGTTAAAAGTTATGGAGAAGCGTTAGTTAAAAATAACAATGCATTGATAATCAAAATTTTGTATATTTTGTTATCTTCTTATACTAAAAGGAGAATATCCTCCATCCTGAAACCATCCACGTAATATTAAAAAATCGACCATTCACAAGCATTTGTTTTGCCACATCATTAACTCATTTACTAAATAGAGAATTTACACAGACTTTTCATGTGATCTGTTAATATTTGTGTTAGCCCATTAACTCAACTCTTCTTTCCCACTACCGTCAATGTCTCGTCTCTTCCACTTCTCCATAGTCGTTTTTTTGAAAGAACTTCTCCATCGTTGTTGACTATTGATTTCTCCAAATTTCGTTTCTTTTGAGTTATAAAGATCCACTTTCAATCATTCAATATTTTTTAGTTCTCATCTTGATGAGCCATGCAATCTTTTCACCTCCTTTTGTTTCTCTTCTTATATAAAACTTTTGTAGAAGCTTACATCGATTCTTCCTAGCAAGATGCTCAGACAAGTCATGTCTTTAAATATCTATAGAGAATAGTGTACGAAACATTAGGTTTCAAGACCTGCCGTAATTTGACATTGTTTCACTGAACTCTGTGCTAATGTCTTCTTTTCTGTGGTCCAGGCTGAGGAACTTCTTAATTTGTTGGAACAAGTTGATGCTGGAAAATGGAAACACGAGAAAATTTCTTATTTTCTACGAAAACCTGTATTTTCCTGGCCATTTTTAATTTCTTTAATCGATGGAAAGGAAAAGTTGTAGGGTTGAGAAACATCTTTTGATTGAGAAATCTGATAAAGAAAACGTCCTTGAAATATTTTTTTGCCTCATTAATCGTTGAATCTATGGTTGAAAAACATATTTTGATTGGGTTCTCAGGGCTTTTTGTAATCTTCACGTGGAATTTTTTTCTTGGAAATTCTAACCAAATGTGGCTGTAACAATGGTACGAGAGTCTTTTCTTCAATATGCATTAGAATTTCTTCGTCTTACTCATATTTCACCTTATTATTAGGCTGTGTAAGTAAAGGTAGTTCTGTGATAACACGTCTGTGTAGGAGATACAGATGAAGCCTAGATATATGGAGATGTAGTTGAAGCTAACGATGAAGAGATCAATGTAAACTTCCAAAACAAGACGGTCAGGCCCCCCTTTTCTAAAATCAAAAATACATAATGATAACATAAAGTGCTCATAGTTGTTATGTAAGGTTGTTGCAAAAGTAAACAATGTCTACCCCAAGGATCCTCAGTTTCTTGAACCTGGTGTGGACGACATGACAAAGCTTGCGTGTTTACATGATCCAGGGGTTATTCTTAATCTAAAGTCCTTATACAATGCAAACGAAATATATGTAAGCATATGGCCTTCAGTTTTTTCTTTCATCTGTTACACAGCTTATTGCACAATCAAAGCTAATTTGTTACTGAAATGGTTACATGCATACACAAGGAATATACTCATACCTGTGAATCTTTTAAAAAGATTACACCACTTACATGGAAATGAGATAATGGAACAATATAAGGGTATCCTTTTGCAGATGCTAATTTTGCATACATGTAGTCTTCTGTTTCATCGATGACACTTTCTAACTACTGTCTTTTGCTTATTGTATTGTTTTCGGACCTCCAATTAACAATAATGTAAAATTTAGAAAAATGATAAACGAGGGAGTAATCCATGCGATCTTGGTCAGTAGAGAAAGTGGTTTAGGGAAGACATAGAGTACAAATATTCTCATGCAGTATCTTACATATGAGCGGGAAATCTTAGAGTGAAGCACGATATATAGAACAACAAGTTTTGGAGGTAAATATAACTATCTGTATATATTCATATTAAAGATCGACTCACTTAGTTTTCCCTATCTAGAGGTGTCTTCTTATTTTTCTCGCATTAAGTTTTTCTTTTTCTGCAGTCAAATCCAGTTTTAGGGCATTCTCTGATCCGTACCTATCAATTAATCTCTTCAAAAATCTGGTGCAAGTTTGGGATTAAAGCCCACGGCTGAAGAAGCATCTCTGATTTGCTTGGAAGGCCTCTCATCTTGTCATTTTATGACTGATTCTTGGAGGTCTATATATATTCTTTTTAGAATTCATCTTAATATTCTTTACTTGAAGCTACCAACTTTGTTTGATTCTGTTATATTATCATCCTAAGCATGGAGGAGTCTTTACATTTGCGTTTGATCCAAAAGATTTTTTGTTATCCTAGATCCAATTGTTGCAAGGCATGTCTTCCGAGAAAACACATTTTTGTATGACAAGGTAATGTGGTTGTTGTATGACAAGGTAATGTCGTTTTCAATAGTAAAAGAACCATTTTTGTTTTGTTTGGTACCGTCAAATAGCCACTTTGTGTTTCTCTGAGGACATCTTGAATGGCTATTATAATACTAAAAATTTACTCTTCTTACCAGACAAAGGAACTTGGATGTGACCGTAAACGTGCCTTCTTATTTGAAGTTATAGATGTGAGGTGAATAGTGTATGTATTAGCATGCTAACTTGATCAAATGAGTAGCATAAAAGTTTCTTTTCTTTGCAGAGTGCACAGTTAGAAAGATTGTGTCGGCCATATGAAGCTCAAGTTATAGAAATCATGGAATCACTCCAAAAATAGGGAAATGGGGATAATAGTTTTATTGGGACGAGGATATATATACATTCATGCTTTGTAGTAAGAAAAGGAAAACTAAGCACAGTTCCACCAATTATGTGATTTAGACCATCTTTTGCATAATGTTTTTCATCACGGAAAAATGATATAATTTCCTACCTTAAGAAGTAGCTTTTAGTTTCTATGCAATGTGTTTCATCTCACAGGTTGCGTCATATGCACTAGCTATAAATTTAATTACCTTTTAAAGGGAAGTGCAATTTTATATTTTCATATATGGTAGCATAGTGGGAGAAATATATTCTTTTATAAAATTGATATTATATAATCAACATAAGATTCAGAAGATTGTTAGTATTTTGGTTCTTTAAATTTATTTAAGATTCTTATGCAAAAATAAAAATAAAAAGGTATGTGGGAAAAGAGCAACAATAACAGTAGAAATTCAGTATAAACCCAATATTAACCAAAACCATAGAAATTTAGACTAATAGATATATTAAAGATGGATAGGATATGATAATTATAATGGGGGGAAAGTATTTGGCTTCACAGGTAAGAGAAAATGCAACACTAAAATATCATAGTGATATAATTCATTTTAAAGTAATAGATTTAAAATTTTAAATAAGTAACAATTTTGAACTATAAAATGATTTATTATCTCATAATGCACAGTAAAAACTCTAAAAGTTAATAATTTTGGAACTGTAATATTTTATTAATTTACAAAAATCTATTTTCAGAATATATATTTTATAAAATAATAAAAAATAGTTGATTTTGCCGTATATATATTAATTTAATTTTAGAAATTCAATTTTCATATCATTTTGGTGTATAAGAAATATGTTTCATAGAATTTACATATGGTTTTCGATATGATTTTATTAAACATAATCAAAATATCTTGAAATGTTAAGAAAAAATAGAGATGGTGAATATAGAACAAATAATACAATATTTTTTTGTACTTAAATTACTCTTATATATATAAGTTATCAATTTTTAATTTTAGAGGGATTATATATTTACATAATTTTTTATAAAAAGATTTTGTTTTATTATTTTATCGATTTGTGTCATATTTTGAACTGTTCAAATTCGGGATTTAAAAATTATTCATTTAATGTGTTTATTAATTTATCGAATAGCAACAGATATAGTTTATATTGTACATTGACATTTGGCAAACTATAATTTTATATTATTACCTATAAAGACTTTCTAATTCCAGTGTTGAATTCAAAATATCAACTTAGATAGTAATAACAATTTCTACTATTAATTTTAAATAATTCGCGGTTGAAGACCCGAGAAATGAAAATACATCCTATGTTTTCTCCATCAATTCATCTGCAGAAACACTTTTATGTGGTTGCAGCTGGATGTTTATTATAATAATTTCACATTTATATCAAATTTTATAAAGAAAAAATAAATGAACATAATCCGCGCGTAGCGAAGACAAAGTCATAGTATTCTTAATAATTAATTTGTTAGTTATTAAGAAATTTGACCTTCAGAAAATTCATTAAAATAAAAGCAACATGTTTTGGTACTAATATCTACTAATATTAAAAAGGGGATATGAGCTCCATTGAGCCTATCCACATCAGCTAATAAAATCTACCAATCAAAGACTTCTAAATAGACACGTCAGATCAATTTTTTTAACATAGATTTGAGCGGGCCATTTATGTGGGCTGTCAAAACTTTTAAAAACAGTTTAAATCCAATTTATGTTGCCAAAACTTCTCTGCAGTTCACCGTTAGTCTGTTACTTACTATTGATCAGTCTAATAAGCATATTCGTGAACATGCTTGAATGAAATGAAAATTAAAAATTTATATAAATATGGTGTAGATCACACAATCTTTTGTTATATGGTGTTTTTGTCTTACATGACAAATTAAAATCCACATTTAATTTTAAATAACTAATATTAAAGATTTTCAAAATGATTGTTTCTTAAAAGTTTGATATCAAATAAATTAAATTGAAAAAATAAAAAAAATTTAAACAGTTTCAATTAATATATATATATATATATATATATATTAAATCATTGGAAAATTAACAAAAAAAATAATTTTGAAGAATGAAAGACTTTCAAATAGTTAAAGCTATATAAATTTGAAATATCAAAAATATTAGTTCAACATAGATTTGAGCGGGCCATTTATGTGGGCTGTCAAAACTTTTAAAAACAACTCAAATCCAATTTATGTTGCCAAAATTTCTCTGCAGTTCACCATTAGTCTGTTACCCACTCTTGATCAGTCTAATAAGCATATTCGTGAACATGTTTGAATGAAACAAAAATTAAAAGTTATATAAATATGGTGTAGATCACACAATCTTTTGTTATATGGTGTTTTGTCTTACATGACAAATTAAAGTCCACATTTAATTTACAATAACTAATATTAAATATTTTCAAATGATTGTTTTAACCAAAACTATTATATTTTCAAAATGATTGTTTCTTAAAAAATTGATATCAAATAAATTAAATTGACAAAAGAAAAAAATTAAAAGAATTTCAATTAATATATATATATATATATATATATATATATATATATATATATATATATATATATATATATATATATATTAAATCATTGGAAAATTAACAAAAAAATAATTTTAAAGAATGAAAGACTTTCAAACAGTTAAAGCTATATAAATTTGAAACATCAAAAATATTAATAATTTTGGTTATATGCTAAGAAAAATATTACTCATTACTAATCTAAATTTTAACCAAAACTATTATATTTGATTTAACACATATTTTATAAGTCGTCTACAAGTCAATTTCTCATAGAAGCTAATCAAGTAAGGCATTATGAGGTGAACCCAACGATCAGTGTAGTTAACACTTTTTATAAAAAAGTATTATGGTTATTAACAAAAAATAAACTACTGGTGACTTATACTCTCAATCTAAATTACTAATAAAAATTATAAGATATGTTCTTATGTTAAATTTAATAAAGATGAGAATATAATATATGAATATTAGTTACTATAGATTCATAAAGATGAGAATATAATATATAAGATATTAATTAACAAATTAGAATAGAAAACTTTAACAATTTCTAACAGTTATGGATAAAATAAAATATTACAAATGGATATACTATTAAAAAACCCTACTAAATTGTTTATAGGCGGTTAACAACTATGAAAACATTTACAAATGTTCTAACAGTTTCAGAGATATTCTTACAAAATTTTATGTAAGACTACAAACATAAAAATATTATTTATTTTATTGTAAATTTTCACCAAAATATATTTTTGTAAAACATAAACTATTATTTCATGCATTATATAATCATATCCATTTCATTAAAACACACACACACACACACACATATATATATATATATATATATATATATAGTTAATAACATCTCGTAGAACAAGATATTTAATACTTTAGATTTTTATATTATATATCTCTTGAAATATTATTTAGAATTAATTAAAATTAATTATCGCTTTTTTTGTTTTTTACTATCTAGAAATTAAACTACTTAATATAAACTAAAGTCCATTAAATATTATCGTGATAGTAAATTTAAAATAGAAATATTATACTATCAAATATACATTTGAAAAAGATAATACATTCATGCATATAAAAATGTACACAATAAAAAGAAAAATCATAAATTTGTGGGTATTTGTAAAATAAAATTAAAAAATTATGAGTTATTTAAAGGGCTTACTAAAACTAATTACAATAATATACTACTGTTTTCTTTGTACCGCAAAATCTATAAAATATTTAAAAGGTACAATTTATATTTTTTAAATGCTACCAATGATGACAAAAAGATGATACCAATATATTTATAACACAACTTATACATTTCATAAAACAAATAAATAGATATATAAATAAAAGTTAGCATAAAAAATATAAAAATGATACAATATTTTAAATATATGTTAACAAAAATAAAAATCTGACAATTCTTTATGTTTTATAATTTAAATCATCATACAATTTATACTAAATCATCATATACATATCCGCGCGTAGCGCGGTTAAATGATCTAGTATGTATAAAACTTCTAAAGTATACTCCTTTCGTTTCATTTTTAATTATCGTTTTAAATTTATGAACACAGATTAATAAAAAATTAATTTTGTATATTTTCTAAACAGAAGCATCATTAACTGTCAGTTTAATATACTCTTCATGTTTCAAAAAGATGTATTCATTCCGTTTTAGTGAATTATCATTGTAGAGTAAAATTTTTGTTACAAAGTAAGGTTTTTAAAATTTTAATATAAAATCTATTAACTTTATATGATTTATTAATCTTTATATTTTCTAATTTATTTTTATTGTTTAAAATATGATTAGGTGCATCGTTAATGGTGTTTATGTTAAAAAAATACACAAATTAAATATTTTATTAATATGTGTTTATAATCTATAACGACAATTAAAAATGAAGGAAGGGAGTATGCTTTAGAAAATTTACATATATTAAAAATATATATATAAAATTTTGATTAGCAATACATTATTTTTTATAACTAATTATTCTCAATAATTTTTAACCAATAGTATTTCAGTAACTACAATTATGTTTTAAAAGTTTACAATTTACCATTAGTTAATATATTAAAAATATAAAAAAAATATCTTCTAAAACATGGTTATTATCCTTTGGATGAGAAAATAGTGAATAACTAATTCCAAAGTTTTTGTTACCAATCGAAATGCTATAAAATAGTTAAACGCGTTATCAATAACCCAGAGATTAGGAAAGGCAACTGATTTACATCGGGGGAGAGAGATGCCCGAGTTCGCTTTATTTTAAGCATTTTCTTCTTTCCTTTTTTAATATTTCTTCATTATCTTCCCAAAAGATTAGAAAATCAAATTAAGTGTATATCTTATCGATTCCGTTTCGTGGCGAGTGCATTTATAAAGAGAACAAAAGTTCGGGTAACGTTCATCCGTTAAAGTTACATGCATACAGGTAATTAATTATTCGATTTAAATCTTCATTATGTTTGATGATTCACGGGATTTAAATCTGATTAGGGTTCATTTAGAAATTAATTCCAGTCTTCACTGAACGTATCCCATATAAACATAAAATTCTTCGTAAATATTTTAGTTTTCTTTTCCCGTAGAATTTGGGTTTGAATTGTTGTTTAAATTCTGGGGAAAAAAACCCTGTGAAAACATCTTCGTGGAAGTCGGCTTCGATTTTTTTTTTTAAATTTGTTACACATATGATAATGATATAAACAAAGGTACGCGTAGGTTGATCGAGTTGACCAATGCGTGTATGAATTAATCATTAAATTAAATAATAAGTCAACAACTTGTTTATTTCAGACATCAGTCAACAACTTGTTTATTTCGTGAATCGTTGTATTTGCTTTTTGCGTTCAAGAACGGACGGAATATGGTTAACTCAATAGGGAAATGGTATTAGAAAAAGACAAACTTTTTTGTTTTTGTTTTTCTGGTTTAGGGACAAACTTTTTTGTTTGTTAAAGTTTATAAAACTTTTTGCAACAGAATTTGGCTATTTTTAGTCTCCTTGTTATTTTATAAAAAATTACTAAAAATATCATAAGTTAAATATCACTTTGCAAAAATATACATTATCAAAAATATATTAATATTTAAATTTAAATTTTAACGATTATTGTTTAAGGTTTATTGTTAAAGGTGTGAGGTTGAATTTCTAAATTCTTTATAAATATTTTAAAAAATTAATTAAGTATATTTTCATCAATAAGTTAAGATCTTTTAAAATGATCATTCATTAAAAATAAACTTGATAAATTTGAAAAATGGTACCAAATTTATATAGTAGAAATGAAATTTTTCCATATTTTATATCAATTCTTAATCCATACACGTTCCTTGTTAGTGATTTCTATTTGTCCATTTTTTTCATCGATCCGTCTTTCAATAATATGCATGAAACGGTAACTAGTTGGTTCAAGAGTCGAGGGTATATATCCAATATATATAGGTTGTTTGCAAAAAAGATGAACTTATTTCTAGGCTATCTTTTGTAGTTGTACTTATATATTCTGTGTGGTTCAAAATCTTTTGTAGTTGTACTTGTATATTTTGGGTGGTTCGACATACCAACTTCAGTATCATCTATTCTTCTACTTCAAAATATTTGATGTTTCAGATGAATACACAAAGATTAAAGTATATTTTTTTTAAATAACATTAAAAATATAAACTAAAATTTATTCAGTCAATCACAAAAAAACTATAAAATATTATTGGTCACACAGTTTTCCATAAAACTAAAATACTATCAAAACATCATATATTTTGAAACATAATAAACTTTCCAAAACATTAACTATTTTAGAACGGAGGGAATATAAATTAATCAATTATTACTTTCAGTTTTTTTTTTTAAAAAAAATGGTTAAAGTTCTAGGCTTTTAGCTAATTGTAGATGTTTAATTATAGTTTTAAGATGTTGTAGATTACATAATTTCTTTTTGAAGTTTTCATTTTTTTATTTTTTTATTTTCATTTCAATTTTAAAATGAAATAAAATTTGAGGGTCTAATTTTTTATAGACTTATTTTTGTGTTAAAATATAGTTGTATACTTGAACCCATCAAAAAATACACTTTCTTTTCTATAATTTTAATACAAAATAGTATTCAAAACAATAGACTATTAAAGTAGTAGTCGATGCAATTTTGAGTTTAGAAGAAGAATTCCATTCATTGGATAAAAGAAAGGCGTGAGCGAAGGATACAGTATAGAATTTCTAAGAAACTTTTATCGGATAGCGACTTGGTTTTAATTATTTGATAATGATGCATATTCAAACCTTTTGCAAAAAAAAAAAGTTTTATTTGTGTCTATTTCTGATCTAATATACATTTTCCTTATTTTTTCATTCACAGGAAAAAAAACATTAAATGTCACAGATATTCAGAGACCATCCCTTCCTTGACGTCAACACCTTCACTTAGCTGTCTCCCTATTTAAATTCCTCTCCATGCAACATCCCTTTAAATAAAAATCTAAGAAAAACAAAACCCACAAAAAAAAAAAAATCAATAATATTTTTTTTTTTATTTAATCAAGAATATGGAGAAAGCCTCCAAGTCATCATCTATGGCTTCTTCTTCTGACAGTTTCTTTCCATCAGTTCCGACCAAACCTCATCTTTTTGTGACGTCATCCATGCTTTCCCGCACGTCATCATCTTCTTCCTCAGCCTTGGGAGACTACATCGGGACAGAGAGCTGCTTCGACGTCCTCTCCGCCGACGAAGAAAACGACGTAGTCTCCTCCTCCGAGTCTATGAGCCGGTACCGTTACGGAGGAAGAAGGAGAGAGGAGAGAGAAGCCAGAGCCGAGGCGGCGCGTGAGTTCCCTCCGCCGATACCGTTGCTTGCTCAGACGGAGAATCTTCTCCCGCACATGCCGTGGGTTCTCAAGCGTGTGGTGTCGAGCGACGGTAGGCTTATCTTGAGAGAAGAGAAGGTTCCTCACCACGAGTACTTCCGTGCTCATAGATCTAATGGTCGTCTCACTCTCCACCTTGTTCCTCTGGACGACGACGTTTTTGAACTTCCCCAAGAACCCTCTCATTACCAATCTGATGATGATGATTATGATCACGTGGATGATGGGCATGATCAGTGTGATGATGGTTATGATCATCATCACGAGGTGGGGGATGATCTGGCGGATAATGTTGATAAGAGTGTCATTATTACTACCCCTGAAGATAAAGATATTGTTATCCATGATTGTGATAATGGTAAGGGTAATGTGCATGGTGGTGGTGAAGATGGATATAGGAAAGTTATATTAGGGGCGGTGGCGGATGAGACGGTGGTGGAGAGCGGAGGAGGAGGAGGATCGCCGAGAGGAAAGTGTTTGAAGTCTTGTTTTGTTGGTATGATAGTTCGAGAGATCAGACCAGTTCTTAGTTGATTGTTATTGTCAATTAGTACTCCCTAATTAGCTTATTCGTTTCTTTGTGGAAAACAAATAATACTATCGCTGAGAGTTTAAACAAGTATTAGCGGCTTAATTTATATGTATAATAGAGGGCTTTTTGTTTTCAGTAAGGATTTGTTTCTTGTTTTTGGTATTTTTCTAAGTGTAATTTATCTTCTTTGAGGGTTTTGCAGGATATTTAATATAAAAAAGTTTGGGTTAATAGTTTTGTCGGTACATGAGTGATGCTATTTTGTGCAACTTTGAATTTCTCTGGCCGGGTGAATTTAATACTATGGAAAAGAACACACTTATAAGAGAAAATCTATTAAAATCGAATCGTAATCTCTCTAGAGGATAGTATTAAGTAAAATACTGGAAATTCTGAATACAGATTTCGAAAGAGCAAAATGCGAAAAAGGGATGAGAAATATAACAGCTAATATTGGATAAACCATATGGTGCAAACAGCTCAGGTATATATTGTTTCCATTTTAGGAGATAACTGATATATATATATATATATATGAGACTGATTTTGAATGTACATATACCATAAATACAGCAAACCCTTTATAAGAACTCGAATTTTAATATCTATATATAGGATAAAATTACAGAATCCATGTTAGAGAGAGGACGTTATATATGGAAAAAGATAAGCCAATAAGAGCATTAACAAAGGGGATTTTTAGCGGGTGAGACCCGCTAAATCGCTGAAGAACCACCTATTAAATTTTCTATTTAAAAAGTGTTTGGGTTCTTACACTGTTCGCGGACTCCACTGACACGTGACATTCCGCGATTGTTCGTTTTTATTTTTTTTTTTATTTTTTTTTTTAAAAAGAAAAAAAAAACTAAGAAACCCTTAGGGTTGATTATGTTCTAAGGGATAACAAAAGTACGGAGAAAAATGTTAAGTACAGCTAAACTAGCTAAGAAAAAAACTGATTGTTTTAAGACACTGTCTTCTGATCTGTCTTTTCTCATCAGTTCAGTTCCTCATCATTGGTTCTTTCCCACCACCTGATCTCTTGTCTTCTTCTGTCTCTCCCCGGTTTACTTTCTCTTTTATCGGTCTTCCTCATAATCTTTCATCCTCTCAAAACTACAACAACACATTCAATTTACCGATACAATACATTCTCATATACGAAATCTTCATACTCATTTTATATATACGGTGAGAGACCATTAACTTCGCCTAGTTTTAAGCATTTTACAACAAAATGTTTAAGCCTTGTCTTCCTCCTCTGCCTTTTTATAATTACTATTAAGAGACCTCCATGATAACAAAAATCACCTAAAATATATTTACATATAAATATTAAGAAAGATAGCATTAATGTATAAGTTAGATTTTCTATTCTATTATATAAATAATTTTTTAGACTACTTTGTATAAATCAGTCTCTTAGCTAAATTAATAAGATGAGAGAAACTATCATACTACCAAAATTTCTAACAAGTTTGGAGGAAACTTTGGTAGTATAATAATTTCTCTCACTTATTAACTTAGCCAAGAGGTTTATTTATAATATTCAGATTGCTCTTTTGTTTTTCGATATTAAAGGTACATAGTTGGTTTCACGTAAAAGCAATAAAAAGAAAATACGAGTGTTAATTGTCCTCTGTAGGTGTTTTTTCGGTTCAGAGATTGTTCTGGAACCAAATGATGCAGTTGATTGGTCCTGTAGAGGTGAAGGAGATGTTAATCTGGTTCTCGCTTACACTGGATCCTCTCCCACTTTCGTTAGTCTCTTTTTTTTTTATGTTCATTTTGAATCTCTGTTCTTGTTTTGATCATCTTTGGATTGGAAAAACAAGTAGTTAAAACATTGATTCTACATTACATTATGTGTGAAGTTGGGAAAGATGATGAGAATACCGAAGATGCTTAATAATGTGAAAGGAGACACAGGTGAAAATGGTCTAACGAGGCATGAAAATCTTATTCGGGGGAGAGTGTAAGGAGCTTGTGTCTTGCCAGAACAAGGAGGTTTTCGAGTTTTTGTTTGTCAAACATGTCATGAGACCTCCCTTGGGTCATAAACATGGAGTAAGTTTACTCTTCATTTCCTTTCTCTTTGTTGCATTTGGGATAATTCTAACGAGCTTTGCTTTGTTTGCAGATGCGTTTTCTTGTAGCAAAGGAGTTTATTGAGTCCTTTGAGAAGATTGTGACATCTCAGCGACCTTCTTGGCGAGCTTTCGATACTAACCGCACTTCCGTGCTTCTGATGGATGATTTGACTCATTTCGCCCATGGTAAGCTGTGTTTTTTTGGTTACTAGGCCATGTCACGTTAATGATATCCTATTCTTTCAGGTCGCGTTGAGTATAAACCATGCTTACATGTTCAAATAAAGCCTATGATTTACTTCGCTAATCACTCTCCTACGTACTATGTTTGTCTGACTGATTTTAAGACAGTCTCTGTATTTTGCCAGTTCCTCATCATTGGTCTGTTTCACTTCTCTTCCTGGTTTAGTCTTCAAACCCCGTCTTGAATATGCCCAGCTTGTTAACTTTGAACATGACAATGTTAATACAAATATTGAAGAAAACTCTTAATCTTTAGTTTTTACAATCATCATTTGCCAAACCCATGAAAAAAAAAAGACAATGAAAGCATAACTGGAGAACTAAACCCAACACACAAGATTTCAACCTGGGCATCACATATAAGGTGCCTTAGTTTATCAAAGCAAGCAAATACAACAGTGAGATCCTTGTACAACTACAAATACTTTCTGAGGGAAGCTTGGAAACAAACGAGTCCCTAACATCATTAATATGTTGACTCTTGTGTTCTTTTCTTGTGTTTCTCATGGACAAGCTTTTGCTCAGAGAGAACTAAGAGCATGACGCCTATGTAAGTACCCTCCCAAAGCGAGCAAGCCCCAAGCAGCCTCTCTGGTCGTCAAGATCTTACTCAATTGCTGCAGAATCTCATGCCTCAGATGATCCGCCTGTTAAGACATACATCTTGAATACTTAAACAGACTTTCTTGTATATTGCCAAACTCAAGTTTTGTATGTTCAAATCCTCCCAAGTTCAGTCAGATGTCCGTAAAGCATTATGAAAACTGATGATAATAAAGAAACTGTAGATGCACAAATCAAATACTGAGCTTTTTTACCTGGTTCACATAAGACTCCAATACTTGAAGATTCTCCACGGTTGCAGCCATCTGAGCCTCATGACTCTTGGAGCCAACAGCTGTTATATCAAATGCTATTCTCTCAGCCACAACCTTCTTTTTAAACTTATCAATCCCTTGAGAGAGAGCATCCTCTGCTTGTTGACACGACTGTTTGAGGTTGACCACGTCCAAGATTTGTTGCTCAGTTAGTGGAGGAAGGTGTGGCAACACAACCTGAACACAACAATAAGGAAGATCTTTAAAGCGTTTCTTGAGATGTGTTCTGAAGAGTGAAGACTAACATATAAAGGTAAGACTGAGGTTTACGTTTAACAGCTCGGATGGGCGAGAACCTCCAATCCACTGGAATAAACGTTCAGTTGAAGTTTGCCATGCCCCTGATACCATGTAGCATGCATCAGCCTTTGTAGCATCAGCTTTGATCCTGAAGAGATTGGTGTAGTGGTTCAAGCAAGAATCTACTAGTAACTGGAGCTCAGTGTCACTTGTATGAGCTTGGAGTGCTGTTTGAATCTCATTAACTCTCCTGTTCTGCTCTTCTAGCCAGATCCTGTATTCCCTCTCAAATGCAACAATCCCTGGAATGAATCCTCACTATTGAAGATAATTATATAATCCAACATATATTTACTTTTTTTTATAAATTAACCAACCTGTGTTCATGGTCCTAGATAGCTAGTATCTGGTTTTTGAAATCACTGAAAAGAGAAGGTATCATTGAGTTAGAATGAACACAAAAACAAAGAACTAATAGAAAAGGTAAATAAAAGAAACAACCTTCACTGATAAGCACCAGAGAAATTCATCACCACCACATAAGAATAATGAAACTTTAAGTGAAGGAGAAAAAGTGGATACATTATTGTTTTCTTTTTTCTTTTTTCTTTTCTTTTATTTTATTTTCTCTATTAGTGAAGAAAGTGGGTACCAGAAACAAAACGATGACGACAAAAACGCTTTGTGAGAAAGAAAAATAAACAAACGAAAAGTATTGCACCAAAATTTACATTTTCTTTATTTATTATCTGAAGAATTGATTTAGCAAAACCAAAACATCAATGAGGAAGCAAATGAGTAAGATCTTCTTTCTCAGATGATTCCGCATGCTCGCATAGAGAGATTTCTTTTGTTAAATAAACATGCAGTTGCAATGTTGATAAGCAGACAAAGAAAAAAAAACATAACCTGGTCTTGCCAGGATTTTTATGAAAACGAAATATTAGGATAGGTTATGCATTATAGTGTTGTGTATTAACTTATAAAAACACCTAATATAGGATAAAAATTCCATAAAAAGTTGATGCTTGTCGCACGTTTAACATTCAAATTCGTGTACCAATAATTTGTACATTTGGAGAATCAAAACCCTATATAGACACTACAACAAGATTCCATATAACAATCTGCTGTTTATAGAATATATATACATATACCAGGCTGTCCAGCTAATCATCACTTTTTCAGTTATTTTAATCATCTGATATTTCTAAAGTCCACAAAATATTATTTTCCGCCACATTTAGCTATTACATCATATTATGATGTTATCAGTGGATAAATTAGATATTAAGCTTTATCTTTAACTTAAAACAGGTAACTACCGGGGTGTTTTAAATGTGAAATTTTAAGTGATTTAATTTTTAATAAATATTTATATGATTGTTAGAGAATTAGAAATTTAGGTGTGATTTTGTTAAAACCTTGTAGAATTTCATATAAAACTATAGGGTTTGAGTTTTTATTTTTATAACTAAGAACTTCTCTCAAACACTCTGAAAATATTTAAAACATTCATAGTGTTTTATAAAATTACAAATCAATAACAATGGATATTAAAATATTTTTTAAATTTTTGTTGAATAACAATATATTTATTATTTTAATATAAATCACTTCAATTTCAAGTCGAATACACCCAGTAAACATCTGAATTTGCTACAGACGGAGAGTAGTTGTATGAGAATAAATTTGCATGCCTAATATGTGTATTTTGGTCTTAAACCTTATCATGTGTGTAAACAACTTCACGTTATTTTATTCGTCGACATGTTTTGTTGTTATTCGTCGGCGACATGAATGAAATATATACGTCTGAAGAGCTTTTTTCTGGAGATAGTTAGGAACTTAGGATAAATAATTTTGAAGATTTGACAGAGTTTCTTTTCAAAGTTGTATTTGAGAATATGAGTGCATGTTATTTTTCATCATAAAAACAAAATTTAGCAACGAGGTATAGAAATTAAAGTAATTCTCACTCTAAAAAAAAACTTTTTTCGTTTACCAATAATTCGTAAATAATATGACACGATAGACAATATCAAACATAAAGCAGAAAGTTAAGTAAAACAAAAAAGATATATAAAAATCGTAATCTTTTATTCCTTAATTTTGATGTAACTAGCTTAGTTTATTATTCTATAGTTATAAGATCACAAACTTTAGCCGAGTTTTTCTTGGTGCTTAGCTTTCCGAAGAACCAACGGGTATATCGTCCAACGTTCTCTTCGTTTCCACCATCGACGGTTGTGGTTGCCGTTAAAATCTTCATGTTCTCTCTATGAACCTTCCTCGCCGTGTAAGCCATAGCCATCCCGCCTGATCCAGCTAGCGACATGTTGAACCGATCTAGAAATCACAGTAAATTTTATACACCTTTTGACAAAAAAATATAACTTGAATATGAAGGAAGCCCTATGAGTAACTGAATCGACTGGAAAAGATAGAAAATAAAAGATGATGATCAAAGTAAAAGAATGTAGTGAAAGATGAATGTTGTTTAGATAATAGGGGGAAGTGGTGGGATGAATATATAGATCAAATTTGTGGGTCCGTTTATGTTGAAATTTTATTTCCTTTGTTTCCCACTTATTATACTTAGGTGATCAAAATATTCATAAATTTTGATTCGATTCTAACCAAAAAAATTGGATATCTGTAACTCTATAAAGCAAATAAAATACTAAAATACAATATCCGCAAAATAGAATGAAATATATCTTCGATTTTATTAAGGTCAATTATCTCAAATAGTCTATTTGGAAGTTTTTGTAACCAAAATAGTTCTAAAAAATAATTGAAATAAATTTTTTTATTTTGAAAAATTGTAAATATATATTTTTTATTTTTATAAAAATTAAACTCATCCCAAAATCTGTAAGTCTTGATTAATTAACTCTAGGGATATAAATGTATATTTACAACTAATATATTGTAATACTTTTTGATAAGCTATTTTGTGATAAAAACTTTTAGATCTATTCTATTTTATTAATTCATAGATGACATCCAAACATATATACACTTTTTCAATTTTTTTTAAAAATATCAAAACGTCACATGAGATGTATGTGATTCAGATCCCACGATAAACAGAAGAGAAACAAGGATTTGATGCAAACCACGATAGATCCTGATATGATGACATCCACTTTGTACTATATTATTCAAAAGAAGTAGACGTTCAGTGTATAAAAAACAAAAAGTAGCCGTTTCCACATTATTTATATGATTTAAAGAGTATTTTATAATTAATGAATGTCGCAAAGACTTGCACTATTTTTTAGTTATAATATTTACAAGCTGGCAGGATTGTCGAAGTAATGAACATAGTCCGTCTCATGGCCACTCATAGTAATCCATATATATGATTTAAAGAGTACTAGATTTCGAACCGCGCGGGTGATCTTTTATCTTAAAATGTAATCTTATATATGATTGACATTTTAATGTTTTAATTTGATTATTCATATTATTTTAAATTTTTATTTTGGTAAAACTATTTTATTTTAAGATTTTATGTCAATTACAATAATATGTTACATATATTATTTGTCATATGATCATGTTTATTACATGAATCAATTTATTTATTTATTTTTAAATATAATTATTTATTATCTTTGATTAAATTTATACACCTATTTATTTAAAATTAGTTTATAGTTAAAATAATATTGTATTTGTTTCAAAATTATATGAAGAAATTTTTCTATATACCAAAATAGGATCAAATAGCTATGAAATAATTGGCATATTTATTTTATAAATTATTTGTATAATATTTTAAAAATATAAAAGTATAATAAATTATTTAAGTTTATATATCACTGTTTATATGCCGATTAATTAAGTTTACAAAGTATAAGAGCAGCATAAAATATTATTAAAGATATATCAATTTGTAGTGAATGTTTAAAATATAAGAGCATTATAAATTATGTTAATGTATATTTACCTCTTTATTTGATCTATATTTGTAATGTTTTAAATTTTGTTATTATCATATGATCTAAAAACTATATAAATAATATTTATATATTTTTCTTAAAATCTAGATGAAAAGATACCTTATAATGATATTTTTAATTAAAACTATGATTATATTTTAGCTAGGATTATATAAAATAATAATATCACATATTAAAATTAAGAAACATATATTTAGGAATGAAATCATAAAAAGATTTCATTAAAGATACTCTTATTTATTTGTTTAGAGAAAGAAAAAATAAAATAATATTGTTACGTAAATAGTAAAAATTATTAAAGTAATTATCTAGGAGATGATCCAACTTAAAAAATCACACATGAAATGAGTTGTGACTTCTATTTTAATAGAATAGATTTTATAATTAATGAATGTCGCAAAGACTTGCACTATTTTTTAGTTATAATATTTACAAGCTGGCAGGATTGTCGAAGTAATGAACATAGTCCGTCTCATGGCCACTCATAGTAATCCATATAAAGTGACTATATGATAATAGGGCTAGTTTCTTGATTCGATTAATTATTTATTTTAATGGTTGCGATCCACAAAGTTTTAGAAGAAAAATAAATACTTAAAAATTAATATTTATTAAAATCAAAGCAAATCATAAATATTAAAATTTTGAAAAATAGATATTCGTTCTACTCTGACACACATATATATATATTTAATTAAATTTAAAGTTTTAAATGTAAAAGTTTATATAATTATTATTTAATATATAATTTAAAAAATTGCATTCACATTATTACTTATAGAAGTATTAAATAAGAAAAAGATAAATTTTAGAGATAAATACCAAAATAGACCTAAAAAGTTTTTTTGTCCCAAATATAATATTCAAGGAGAAAAATGATTAAAATAGACTTTATTAAAGGATGTAAATATATATTTATATCTTTGGGTTAACTAATCTAAATTTAGGATTTAGAGTTATGGGGTGGGGGATTTTGGAGTTGAGGTTTAAAAATTAAAATTTTTTAAAAATATTAAAAATTTTAAAATAAAAAAGTTTATTTTGGTCATTTTTTCTCAATGTCTATTTTTGTGACAAAAACTTCATAAAAGGTTATTTGAGATATTTGTCCTAAATTTTATGATAATTCTAACTTTTTCTTAAACTTTATTTTATTATTATTGTTAACTAAGTTAAAATTCACAAAAATATGTAGTTTTACTATTTCTTTTAACTTTTATTTTATACATCATATTAAAAATATTAAAAAAATTGTATTGAATTTTCTAGTTTATTTATATCACGTAAAACGTATGAAATGTCCATAATTATTTTTGAATATCCATATATATATATTTATATATTTTTTAAATATCTAATTTTTGGTTATCTGTATTTTTCGAAGTACAACAAATAAAAAAGTTAGATATTAAACAAATTATAAATACTAAAATTTTTGCTATTATTTGCTTTGTGCCCACATTTAATGAGTTTACGTTATGAGATGCAATAAATACAATAGTTATTTAATTAATTTATTTCTTATCTATATACCAACTCCAATTGGTAATCTTAGTGTGAGTGGGTCGGTATCAATAGACTTTACAACGATATTCTGGACGAAAGTCACATAAATTATCGATGGCCATTACACATCATACTTTATCTTTACTTGAGAAAATCAGGAAAAGAATGACGATATATAATGCGTTTGTTCTTTTGATTCCTCCTAGATTTGAAGAATTTGTTTATTTAGCGTCTTTGGTCCCATATATGTACTACACAAACACAAACACAAACACAAACATAGAAGAAGCAACAAATATTATAAAAAGAAACAAATGGGAGAGTTTATGTTACTCTCACCATTTCATTAAAAATATTATTTTAACACTTTGTTAGATTTTTTTTTTCTTACAGAAAGAATATTGTTTTAAAAATTTCATATAATTTTTAATTACATATCATTTTTTAAAAAGATAAATATATTATAATTTTGCTTTGACTTTAGAATTGCATTAGTTGTACTATGACTATTGATTACATATAAAAGCCTATTGTTAATCAGAATAATAATTATATTACAATATATAAATATAATTATTAGGACACTAATGAGTTTTGATATGTTTTCTTATTTAGTGTGAAGAGTGTAAAAATAACACTTTTATAAAACAGATAGAGTATAAAATGGTATCAAAGATTAGTTAATAACCCAAAACTAAAAAGTTCCTAAACCAAACAAGTCTTTTATTGTTTTTTTTTAAATGGTGTCAAAGATTTATAGTTTATTTCTAAACTAAAAAAAAAATTACTAGTATAAGTTAGTACTTAATTTAAATATAAATTAATCTGTCTTTAGCAAAAAAAAAAAGAAGAAGATGATTCAGTAATCTGAATATTAATCTATATAATATCCTCATTTTGGGTATAGGCCCACCATCAATGAAAATGCTTCAAGAAGTTCTTAAACAGAAGAGTTCACTGATCAGGTCATGATTAACCCGGATCTCTTAAGGTGAGTTTTTTAACGTAAACTTTGTTTTTTTAATTTTTTTTTTTTTACATTTTTCCCGCTAAGAGACGGCTCTTATGGTTCTTATTTAAGAGACGGTTCTTAGATTTTCTTAGTTAAAAGTTAAGATACGTCTTTTAGAAAAGCTAAGAATTCCACCTTAAGAGACTCCGGTTAATCATGCTCTGACTATTAAGCCCTGAAAAACACTGACTATTAAGCCCCGCTAGTTACATTGCAGGAGCCCTTGAGAATCATTTACATCAAAAGAATCATTTGGTTCCATTTGTAATGTGTATGTATTGTTACAAAACAGAAAGAACTAGACTTTTATAAATCTGTAGGAAGAACATATCATAAAGCTTTCAAACGTTTGCTTTTGGCTGTACACATACCATCAATGTACAAAGAATCTTGCGTTTCATATATCTATAACTTGGCAGCTAACAAGTTCAGCAGCACCTAAGTCCTTGCTTGCAATGACTTTCCAAATAACACTGTCTGACTTGTTATCCGCATTGTCTTTTCCATTCAAAGAGCAAGACCCCAAAACAGACTTGGAGCTAGTCAATGATGATGAAGAAGAGCCTGTGATCTCAGGGGCGTCAGCTCTTAACACTGTAACGTTACAAATACAGTCTCTAGTAATGAAATGAAGCTTTCCATGAAACCCAACAAGCAAATAAGGAGATTCTGAATCTGTCATATCATAAACAGGGACTTCACCTATAACAACTCTCCAAGCATCTTACTTTTGATCATATACCATAATCTTCCCATTCTCCACCGAAGAAGGATAAGGATCAAAACCATATAACTCACCACTCACCACAACACTAAGCTTCGTACCCGCTTGCCTTGCAGGCCAACCTTGACCAATACCAGACGGCATCTCACCCCAGAGATTCATCTCCAGTTCATAAACCTTTCCTCCAGCATCAAAAAAGAAAGGTGGAGAGTATAAACTCTGAGTAACACATAACTTACCATTGTAACAAGTCATCCCCGTGACAATAGGCTTCAAGAAGTCAGCCAAGAACTCGTCAGGCGACACTTGCGCCTTAGAGAAAGGCATGCTCGGAACCTCTGACCAAACATCCGTGTCTGGATCGTAGACCTCGGCTGTCTGAAGCGGATATAAACTTCCTCGTCGACTCTCAAGACCTTCAACAACATAGAGCTTCTTGTCCAAAACTCCTGTTTTGGAATAAGCACGGTTCGCCAACATGGAACTCACTTCACTCCAAGAGTTAAGAACCGGATCAAACCAGCCAAACACAGTTCACGGTTTTAGACCTAGAGAGCCCTCCAAGGACATAGAGACGCCCATCAATGGAACCAATAGCACAGCCACAAAAGGGTATTTTCTCAGACTCAGAGGCCTCTTTCCTACCGAGCAAGAGATTCCACAAACTACTTGTTGTAGATTCCTCTGGGTAAAACATAACAGGCATAGGAAGCAGTCTCTGCCATCTTGTAGACACTGGATCTAAAGCGTACCACAAAAGGTTACCATCTTGGTCTTTAGTCAGCACATAGAGCCATTCCTCTGTCTTACCAAGCTCTTTCCTTAGACTATACAACTCAGAGGTCGATACAGCTGATCTCCACCTCCGTGAAACCAACCGAACATTCGAGTAGCAAATCCTTGGGAGCCTAGCAAGAATCTGCATAGATAACTCATCACGAAGATTTGGAATCAATCTGGAATAGTCTTGATCGTTAGATGAACATGTCTTTCTTCAGTTGCAAGATTCGTTTGAGAGTTCCTCGTCCTGAGTAGTTTCTTTCCTATTGGAACAGCTCAAGCTCACTACAGAACCCATGAGAACGATCAAGAATCTCTGCAGTAAAAATCAAGAAAGTCTACGATTAGGCTTATTACAATCAAGAACACATACACACGTTTGTTCAAGTAATTAACTCCAAACAGTGCTAATCCGACATGGATCATCAGATGTTTCAATTACCTACTACAAGCCTAATTACATAACTTAGTAAGGATCCAGAGAGAGATCAAGGAGACAAATAGAGTTCCAACAGACATGAGAATCTCTTACCAATACAAATGACCAGACATGGAAGAGTTTTAGATAGAATCTTGAGAACTCTCCCTTACCATACGCATGTTTTGAGTTTGGTCGCCGATTTTTTTTTTAATTATTATTTGTTGTGTGACCATTGGATTGATGACACCATGTGAGATGTACCGGAAGTTAGGTAATCCGGTTTGCTCCTCTTCCAAGTCAACTAGAATTATAATATAATATTTAAAATCTAACCAAAAAAATTCGGGATCAATTGCCGACTACAACCTGCTTTGAACAAATGTACCCATACTCACTGTAACTAGCTAGTCTACCTTACCTCCCTCGGCTCATGATATACTTAGATATCAATTACCCTTCTCAACCTACAACTCTAAAGCATAGGAAGATGGGACCAAGGGCAGACACATGTGTTAGGTGGTAGGGTCATTTGACATCACAAAAATAATATAA
>CAJHQQ010003196.1:0-48991 GCA_905132885.1 Moricandia moricandioides | reverse complement strand
GGTGAACCCCAAAGGGGGATTCACTAATGTGGATGCTCTAACGAAAATATTAAATATTATAGCGCCTAAAGTGAAGTCATACATGTCTAATCTCGGGCGTTTTTGATGGCCCCTTAAGCAATAATGAGAACACTTCCATTTGAAAAAGCTTGTAGGTTAGCCTTTAGTTTCCCTCAAAGAATTGGATTTTCATATATTGTTGGCTTTAACATTTTTTAACTAAATTGAGTTATGGACAAAAAAGAAAAGAACAACTTTCTATCAATGGTAGCAATAAAGTTAAAACAGTGTCTTGCACCTAAAACACGAATCATTCGAGTAATCTATAACAAAAGGTCATCATGTATTTAAAGAAAAGCTAAAATCAGCCAACCATGTTTTAAATCTACATTTAAACCAATTAATTGACAAAAACAAACCCCACTAATTTACCCGCATATATCTATGTTTTCTTGGCTATTCCAATTCTCAAAATCGAAGTAGAAAGGCTTCGAAAAAATGGTAGCACAGATTACTGTTTTACTCATTCCAAAACCTCTACCAAAACGGGAAAACTTTCTTCTTTGTTGCAGCTAGACTTGCTTTGTTTTAGGATTCCACCATCTCGTCTTGAATCTCATTTGGAGCAACAAGCCCAGGAATCGAAAGCATTCTTACACGCTCTTGCTCTCTCTGTGCTGCTGCTTCCTCAGCATACAGATCTTTGTTATCCTGAAAGTTGTAATCGTATCGAACAAATTAGTCTTTGAGTTCTTAATAGAAATTCAAATGGATGGCCTTAGTCAAAGAAAATGTAATAACCTGAGCTGAAAATTCCTTAGACTGTATAAGGAAGTCACGAATGTTTTTCTTGAATTCAGACGGGTAATTTCTCGACTCGTAAAGTCCATTCACAAATTGTGTGACCTGTATATATTAATTGATATTCAATATCAGACTTTGAGAAACAAGAGGAATCTTGAATCAACATGACAACTGTGAAAGCAAAACTACTGGTTTACTTACCTCTGCTGCAGTCATATTGGGGAATGAAGAGCTCAATAGCTTAATGGTGTATTCCCGAACAAAGGCAGCGTTGTTCGGATATGGGTAAGGCACTGTTGCAGCATCCCACAACGGTTCAGTCAAAGCACCGCTCTCAACCTGAATTTTATTATCAACAAACGTCTAAGCTATATAGAACCTAACTATTTCCAAAGCATACTTAAGGCCAACAATAATATAAAGATGGGAGAGAAGAGAACGGTTTTACCAAGCAAAACAGATGCTCCAGCACCAGCACATGCAGCTTGAAGCCAGGCTTATGAAATGTATCAGTCAAAACAGCAAATATTTCTTGCTCTATTTGTATGAAGTATGACCGGAAGAATTGATTACAAAACGCAGATTGCTGTCAAATTCAGAGGCAAATGTTAGACCAGGTGACACACAACAATGGAGAGCTAAAAAAACAAGGGAAACAAACACCAAACCTCAAAGTTCTTCAGCATCTCAATCAAAAGATTAAGCCCAGTTTCAGCGATATTTCTTTCAGTATGTCTAAATGCCCAGATAATTGAATCCATCACTAGCTTCAGTTGCTGATGCAAAAAAACGGCATAACAGTAAGGGAAATATCTGAATAATGAGACAAGACTTTGAAACAAAGGCCATTATCTCCTTAGATAACACGTAGAGAAAAACAAATGTAATATGTATCCATCAACCTGGCTTGATAACTTAATCAAGGCAGGGAAACAAAATTTAGCAATAGCACGGAGTAATGAGAAAAACTTGAGGCGGTGTTCCGGATAATCTTCAAAGTTCTTAGTTATCATCTGCGAAAGGATGAGAAAACAAAGTGTCAATATAGTATGTGAAGCATTTTCTTTTACCACAGCGAAATTGCCAAGTCTCCTCGTTTATGTTAACAGCTGTAGTGTGAGTAACAAAGGATACGATCCATAAGTTCTATTACCTCCAATGTACACTGGAAAACAGCTTCAAATATGTTTGGCACATCATCTAACATTGTTGCCTTGTACCTGAAAGAACAAATCATGCCAGCTCTAAGGGAAGTAAAGTTCCAAGTAAAATCTTTTAGAAATACTCCTAAATTTATGCACAAGATCATAAGATGAATAGGAAGAAAACAGTCCAGAATTAAGCAGACGGTAAATAAGAGACATACTTGTTTATAATCGTTGCAAAAAGTGAAAGAACTTCTGATTCCCTAGCGTCAGGCACATTCCTCGCGTAGTCACAAAGTACAGATTCCATCATTGGAGGCACAAATTGTTTCCCTATGTGTGGTTGGTCTTCAGCTTTGTCTAAAAAGGTTTCTATCAGCTTAAGGGTTTCCCTCTTAACAGATCTGTACAGCAAAGCATTACAATATATAGTTTATTCCAGTTTGTCAAATAGTGCGCATCAAGAGTCTTGTGTATCTGACGCATAAAACAAAACAAACCTTAAAAGTTTTACAAAAGATGTCTTGGACGCATATGGGCCCCCATTAGTAATGCTGGTTGAAACGAGCTCACTGTACATTCTGATGCAGGCATGGAGAAAAGAACACATAAAATACATGGAAATAGCTCAATGAGCCTCCCAGCTAAAATGATACAAGAAAGATATGTTAACTATTAAAGTCTAGAATGATGTATCATGGATTTACCTGTATACGTTCAGCATATCCAAAAATATCAAGGAAATTTGGGATAAGAAGTCCGTTCCTAGTGAAGTAGCCGCACTAGTGTTCGTCTGCATGGAGAACACATGGAAATAGTTACACCCTGCAGTTAAGTCATTTATCTAAACACCAGCAGATACATAAACTCGACTATTAAGGCTTTAACATCACATGATTTGATATAATAATGCATTATGAGGAATTAAGTAAGAAATCAGACCTGTAGAATATTAAGCACTGTACGTATCACACCTGGATCCTTGAGGATTTCTACACTGTGGCGTGCCTGTCCTATGATTTCTGCCCATTTCTACATTATAAAACGGAACATTTTTAGTCAACTACGTACAAAAGTTTGGCAGCCACATTTTTAATTAACGTACCTCGTTTGGGAGTTCCATCAATCTCTGTAGATACTCATCTCTCTTCAGAGGATCTGATTCTGCATGGATCATATTACCAACCTGGAGACAGAAAAACCATAATATTCCAATACAGATATAACTTGATTGGCAAACTAAAACACATCTGGAAAACTTACAGATTCATAAAATGAGTGAATTTGATGAGGCTCAAGATCTTGAACAGTTGCTGCAAGGCTAGAGAGAAGTTCAGATACAAATGGTTCCCTCTCTCCAACCTGGAAGCACAATGAGCTATATAACTAGGAGCTCATTCAGAGACAATGGAAGGATAAGAAAGGTAAATTGAACATAATGATACAAACCTGAACAATAACAAATTTACGCCTGCACTTCTGAACTATTTTCAAGAATGTATCACATGCCATGTCCTGAAAGGCAAAAGTAAGTATTAGGCATCTCTACTAAGAAAGGAGCAAATTTAATGCAAGAACACTTGGACTAAAAAAGAGTCAGATGCTAGCTTGGGCAGATGAGCATCATTTGCATTCAAGAGCTTACATAAACCGTATTCTCGGACTTTTTAATACATTTTTAATACGACCTTCCAGCTTAACTACCGTATCTCAGAAAATCTAGAGTTTGGGAGCTGTACCTGAACACCAGGATGCGTCTCATGCATAAACTCAAAAGCTTATTCACAACTGTCTTCAGAAACTTCCAATGGGCCCTTAAAAACCTAGGATACTGACCAACAACATACCTGCAGTTAACTATGCATAAATCTAGTGCGGCCTTGAGAGAAATAGAATATACTACATAATAGAAGCTCAACAACCAGGAAGAAATTCAGCAGAATATGAAGGACCAAACTTACATAATGTTGCTAGCAATGACAGCTTTATTGTCTTTTCCCTTGGTAATCTCACATAAGTTTAACAAATCACGAATGACCATGACCAAAAATCTATTTTCCTGAGAAAAGAAAACATGGAACTCAAATCATTCGTTGGCACAGAATTAAAAAGTTAAACACCGTCCCAGTAAACAGTAAGCAGTCAAGCAAATACTGATAAATCATGAAACGTATCATGAGAGGGGCACCGAGAGAAAACAATCAAAGATTGAATTTCACACTGCCAATCTTTTTGAATAAGATATCTTCAAAGAAATTAAGGTATACTAGCAAATAGATGGAAACGAACTGTATCAACAATTCCATTTTTGTGAAAAGGAAAAAGGAAACAGTCTGAGCTTTAGTCACAAAACTTACCTGATCTTCTGCCATAGATCCAGAAATAGACCCAATAGCCCAGCATAATGTATTCAAATTGTTCCATGCCCATTCCTCCCCGCTTAATTGTTTGTTTAGCTTCCTCAACATCTTTAAAGGGACAATCAGATGTTCACATCAGTGCAACAACATGAAACAGACTAAAAATACAGCTACAATAAAAACTCATAGCTAAATAACAAGTCAAGCTTCTAAATTTAGGATACTACTAAAGAAAATTGCATCCATATAATCACCATATTTGATCATAAACCTCCCCCAGCTGTTAATCCTCAATATTTCCAAAATCGATATGCACAGACCAGTATAATCAAGGTCACACTGTACCTGCTTCTCAGTATCATCATGATCAAGGTGTGAGAGGTAGATTAATGTCTCCCGCATTATCTGCAATTTTAGAAAAAAAAAATGGGCAAAACATCAAAAAGGATAACCAACAAGTATGAATTGGAATTCATGGCACTGCTGGTATATATCTTAACCTAAAAAAGAGCAATATGAACTGGTTAAGAATTCAGTACCTTATACTGGACAAGAACATCATTGTCTTTCATAGTTTCACGGACGATGTTCCCATTTTCATCTTCAACAATAAGCACTTCTTCAGGCTTCGCCATGCGGTTTATCATTAACCCTCTTAATTTGGACATTGGGTTAGAATAAAGTCGACGCCGTTGCATGACTTGAGGCATCTAGGAATATGCAAATCAAAGAAAGCAACCCAAATTAAGCAAAGAAAGTCTAACTAATACAATATACAACTAGACTATCAACCTTCAACCTTAGGTACGAATATAAAAAATAATCCGTATAAGTCTAAGGAACCAGCCTACCTGCAATCCCATCAGGTTTACACTTGCTGCAGGGTTGTCAGAATTATGATGTGCATCAAACAGCTCCAAAACCAAAGTGTTCCAGTAGTCCAAACAAACCTGCTCAATCCACACACAAGCAACAACTGACATTTTTAGATGGCTGGCAAAGCGCATAAAAGAATTACTAAGGGGAAAATAAAATATACAACTGTATTTACAGCAAATTACATACCTTAAAGACTTCAGTGTCATCAACATATGATATATTGATGAGGTATTCGAGACCCGCAAGTAATAAGGCGACAGTGTCTGGCACCGATTCCAAGACTCGTATATGAAACTGCATAGAAATAAGAATTGCACAAACAAACAAAAATAACCAAATAGTTAAGTGATAGATGATGAGTGTTGGAAGCATTAAACGCAAACACCCAGAGACTAGATATCTAACTCAAACAAAGAAAACGATTTACCTTGAAAAACGAAGTGAAAAAAAGTGCCAGGTTCTGGATAAATGCCTAAAGGTGACATAAGAAACACAGTCATAACCTTGAATAAGTTATTCAAATAAACAGGCTGCCTCTAAACCAAATGAACAAAAATACTTACTTGTTCTTCACCACTTCCGCTTGAATATGCCTCAGGGATATTAGTACTCGGTGGGAGAATGGTCTGCAAACATGAAAAAAAGTGGAGATCATCACGCAAGAAGCCAAGAGAAGCATGGAGTACACCAAACTACTACATTCACTCACTAAAAACGAAACTAAAAGAATCGGAATGTCAATGAAAAAGTTATGATAATGCAGATAAACGCAACACAAGAAGATAACTAATACCTGCAGCTGCCCAATGAATATGGTGTACATCTTGACATATTGGACATTGTAAAAGTCTCCAAAGTTGAGAGCTGCAACCTATCAGACAAAGTTCAAGCCAACATAAACTTAAATAACGCATTCATTTGGCAATAAGAAATCTGAATAAAAATTATGAAATACCTCGGTCAGACATTGAAGCGTGAGATTCCTATATGCTGGTACAGGAAAGAATTTAAGGAGGGTCTCAAGCTGTAAACAACAGGAACAGATATCAAAACAACATAAGGTGGTACCAATCAAAATCAGTATCTATCTTATTTGAAGTATATTAACATTAATCTCTCTCTGGTTTAAGTATATTACCAAAGGAGACTCAAAAATATAGCCCAACGGAATCCATGAAAGATAGGCATGCAACGCAGAGAGTGTTGAACGTATAAGATCCTGTCTTTGAGAAGCTGAGAGGACATATAGGCATAACTCGTGAATGAGTTTAAACTCGCTGCACATAGAACAAGCACCAATAGATGAATAAAAATGATAGATCCAAAGTCGCTTAACTTAAATATTTAAGATACTTAAACAGAGTTTGACGATTTAATATTTCATAAACTAAATATAAGATTCTCAAAAAGTCTAACATGCCTGTTTAGAGATTGTTTCAGCTCTTTAATCTTCTGCTGAGTCATTTCTCCTCTTGAGAAATCAAAAACCTCTTCACTGAGGAGCTAACAAAGGAAGAAATGTTATTGCTTCCAGCGAGAACTGATTACAAAATCATGCAAGGATACTTACTTTCAAAATAATCATGCAATTTTCGCAGATAGTTTCACTAGTTTTAGCAGCCGCAACTAGATCAGGAATGAAGCTTGTCCACTTTGCCGGCCAGTCATGCTTCACTATCTGTACATGTATCACAATGTGTTATGAAGAAGAAGATCAAAAGGTCAACGTGGTGGGATGAGCTATGGGTTGGAACCAAACCCGTAAGCATAAACGAAATTAAGTGACAGCAACTAAGCAAATGCATTGGATATTATCAGGCAGTGCTGCAGATACCTGAACCAAGATAACATTTAGTTTGTTGACATAGAGTCTTTCCGATCTGAAAGACGCTTCATTACTTGAGAGCTGCAAGGAAATATCATTGTCAGAGTAGTTATCTTAAAACTAATATTCAGAGAACAACCTAAGCCTCCAAAAATAAATACCTGAACAATGACCTCCGAGATGTAATTTTTCATTCCATCTCGTTGTTCAGCAGGAAGTGCATTCCATCTGTACTTTATAACACCTTCTAGAACCTGGAGCGGATCCCAAAAGGATATATATTTGTCACGTATCTTAAAAGTACAGTTCTAATTGACAGTTCGACTGGAACATAAAATATGCCAAAGCTATAACAGCAATAACCATTCTAAATAACCATATTCCTATGCCAACTTTTCTCTAAAATAAATACCTTTGGTTAATGCATAGTACTCATTGGTGAACTTTAAAGCCAATATTCAGAGAGTTAATTCCATATCATATGAGAAAGACTGAGTGCAACATGTATCATCAACAGATGCCAGAGCCGTTCCAACCTATCTTTTATTGTTTGTAATACAAAATCATTACATCCTTCGAAGAAACATCATATAGCAGCATGTCAAGGATAGATCAGCAGATTATAAAGGGTACCATAAAAGACTGGAGAAAGTTACCTGAAGGGCAAAGAACTTGGTATCCATGCTCTTTGTGTTCTGAAGAATGTGAACAACTTGAAGCCACATATCAGGATTAGCTTGCAGATCCCGCAAAATCTGGTCGGCAGCAGCTCTCTGTAAATGTTTGGGAGCAATGTAGATTAATTCAAGGTGTAAACACAGATGTACATGAGGTGAGGCATAGCTATGACATTCAGTCACAAAAACGTTTTAACAATCGTAACAAGCTCTCGCTTCTCAAGATACTTCCTCAAACAAGTATATTCAGCCTATGCTACTCCGGCAGAACTTGAATACTCTCAATCAGCCATGAAATGAATCATGGAGAACGAGGAAGCGACGAAGAGGGACTTAGTTTATCAAAGATGATCTCATCGACACTTTCAGCAACCTAATGAGCAGCTAAACAGAACCAATCGAGAACACTACACGCGAAATTATGCTATCGTTCGTCAAATCCCTACGAACTAGAAACCACAAGTCAAAAGCCCAGAGAAAATGAACAACCTCTTCTTTGGATCCAGTAACGAAGAAGGCGGCAACAGTGGCATCGAGCACGGCCACGTCAATCGGCTGGCTCAAGTCTCTTAGCTTCTCGGCCGCCATGGCGGAGAGATGAGCAAAGTCGCAGTAGAATGTTTCGACTGTTAACAGTGAGCGCGACACGGAAACCCTAGGTGAAGAGAGAGAGAGAGAGAGAGATGAAGGGGGCAAAATCTAGAGAGAGAAATAGAGCGGAAACGGAGGAACCTATATAGATAGAGAGGGAGCTCTCGGAGACAGCTTAAATTTGACGCAGGGGAGTGACTTGAGAAAATTATTTTCCTGGAGTAATTATTTATTTTAACTTTTTCCCTCCTTTCTAAACTTATTACTTTCCTAATTATTTAAAACTTTGAAATTTAAAGTTGCTTATTTTGTTGAAAAATTGTTAAAAATAACATAAGTTAATTATCAATTTGCAAAAATATATTTAATACAAAATATATTAACATTTGGGTTTACATGTTAGTGATTATTGTTTTGGGTTTAGTGTTGAAGGGGTGGGTTTAAGTTTCTAAATGTTTTATAAATATTTAGAAAAAAATAATTTAATCTATTTTTGTCATAATTTAAAGATATTTTTAAAAATTATCATTCATTAAAAGTAAATTTATAAAGTGGTAGCAAACTTGTGGTAAAATTACAATTTTTTTTTTTTTTTTTTTTTTTTTTTTTTGATTAACCTGGGGGTATCCCAGGCCCATGGAGAGGCCCAGACTAATCCCCAAGGGGAGGTGCAGCCCACGGATAGACCCTCTCTCCGGGTATTCAAATGGGCCCTAAAGCATGGGCCCATATCCGTGTAAGGTGACCAGGATAATTGTGACTTAGTTTCGCGCAGCAGGTGGATCGAACCTGAAACGTGTTGGCGTCCCAGTCCCGTCTCCTTACCACTCGACCACAATCACCCGGTCATCCTAAAATTACAATTTTTCCTATTTTATTTTTGTCATCTTTAAAGTTGCTTATTTATCAAAGCTTTTTCTGCTATTTTCTTAAGACCATTGTTTTACAGATAATATTGTAAATATTTTTTATTTATATAAAAATGTTAATTTGTGGGAAGTGTTGTGACACATCATGATTTGTAAATAATAATGTAAATAGACTTTCATTTACAGAACATAACTTAAGTATTTGCAAAAAAATTGTCTTCAAGTTATAATCGTTAGGCAAACTAGATTAATTATTTTATATAAATAACGGTTATTTATAATAGTGTTGTGGAATAACTATGTAGCAAATTAAAAGTTATGACAGGCTTGGAAGGGACCATTGCTTCTTGGTGGTGTTGGTAGCATGCATTGTTATGGTTTATAATGGTTTTTTGACTATTTAGGATATTTTGGTAGTTATAATAGTAAAATAAGTAAATAAAAATAAAAATAAAATAGTTAATATTATAAAATATGATAAAATAAAAATATCAAGTAATGTTAGTTGTTTTGTGCATTGAAAAAAGATTCATAAACATTTCAAAATTGGTTTCAATTTTGTAAGGAAAATAAATATTTAGAATTTTAGAATGAATATTTACTTTGCTGAATTTTTACCATATAAAATAATATTTTATTATATTTTATTATAATTTTAATGGTTGATATATTTTATTTTAATCGCTTCTGTTAGTCATAAATGTTCGCACGGCTCTGATCCTCTCCTCTGCATGTCATATCCCTTGTCTTTTGTTTTTAGTGAACTTGATCTAAATCTACTACCAGAAATGTACATGAAGCTCAATAAATAGTTAGCTCAATGATATAGAGAACTCGATGCTCCCAGTTTTTCAGTTGTTATTTAAAATGTCAAGCAGGTTGTCTCATTATTCCTCCTGGGTCATACTTCATCTTTTTAAATGACGCACGTTTATTGCAATGCTGCTCTACGTGGACTGTTACCATGTAAGCAAATAACTAACTGAAGTTTTGCATTGTCTTCCACTGGATTTAATGTTCTAAAAGCAGCATAGACTTTCTCATGAAACTCATGACAGCTACAGCTCGACGTTTGTAACAAACAGTTCTATTGTACTACCATTATCACGATTTTCATGGTTGATCGTTTTCATATTTACTTTTTTTTTTCAGTTTCTATTCCGTTTCATTTTGCAAAATTTTAAAGAATTTATATGCAAAAAGTCTTGGTCTCTGTCAAGGGCCGACCTAGCAAACACTATAACATGGGGCATATTATATTAATTAACAAAATTTTAATAGTTATAGTTGGTTTTCAACCAATTATGCAGGGGGGGTTGTGAAGTTTAAATATGTTCCTAAATTTTTTGTTAAAACTAGTGAAGATTCAAATTTTTGTATGTGGCACTTGCCCCACCTAGTCATCCTCTAGGTCCGCCCCTGACTCAATGTTGCATGTTCTTTTCTGGATCAAAACCGGAACGTGTTGTATGGCTCACATGGCTTTGTTTTTTGCAGGAAGTGTTGGGAGCTAGGATACTGTTTTTTCTGGTTTTGTGTGTCATTTGTGTCTTGTCTCTGCTCTTGATATTCTTCAGTATGTCAGGAACAAAGGGTCGCAACTCTCAAGCCAAAACGTTTGTAAATTTACTGCACATTAAACGAGATAGATATTGATACTTGCTTTGTGTGTTTCTGAGCAATGTTCGCCTGAAAAATTATCATCACACGTACAAAAACACTCACATGTATGCAATATTGGAATGGGAATATTGATACTTCATGTGCATTATGCAATGATCCAATGGAAACAAGGGAGCATATGTTTTTTGAGTGTTCATATTCAATTCAGATATGGGAGAAGCTGATGAGGGGAGTGTTTGAGAAATCAGTTTACGGTGAGATGGGCAGATCTGATAAGGATTTGTACTGAAGCAGGAGTGGGAAAAATCAAATCAAGATGTTTGTCATCAGATATGCTATGCAATCGACAGTTTATAGTATATAGAGGGAAAGAAACAGAAGGAAACATGGTGAATCCTCGTTGCCAGTTGTACACTTGATCAAGATGATAGACAAGAACCTGAGAAATAGGCTGACAAGTGACAACCATTCAAAGGAGAGGAGATACATATTTTGAGGAAGGGATAACATACTGTTTCAGCACAAGATAGGAAACACTTATAGGAAAAAATAAGAAATGTTTGTCTTTGATTAATATTTAAAATATACACTTGATATAAAGAGGGCTTTTTAGTTAAATTTAACATTCAATTTAAATTTAACATTCAATTCGAAAAAAACACACTCATATAATAACTAGCTACTATGGCCCTCTCTCATATATAATACAGTGGATGTTAGAAAATAGAGAAAATAATAACAAGGAAGAGTTTATTATGCACGCTCGTTTTAGAGATAATTACCAAAATATACCTAAAACTTTTTTATTTCAAAAATAATAATTAACAAAAAAATTTAATTAAAACAGACTTTATTAAATGATGTAAATATACATTTATACTTTTGGGTTAACTAATCTAAACTTAGGGTTTAGAGATATGGGGTGAACTTTTGGAGTTGAAGTTTAAAATTTTAAAAATATAAACAATATCAAAATTTTCAAAATAAAAAAGTATATTTTAATTATTTTTTTCTTAAAATCTATTTTTGTGACAAAAAATTCAAAATATATATTTGAGGAATTTAACTCTCGTTTTATTACCATCTCCTTTTTTTTGAACTGAGGCTTTACCATCTCGTTTTTTGGCAAATAATTTTATTCAATTAGTGAATAATATTTTACGAGTAACTTATAGAAAGTATAGTGAAGGTAATGCCATTGAAAGGAATGTATATTCGAAATATCTTGCAATTCAAAATCTATATATTCTTTCCAAAAATCATTTGAGCAATTCAAGCAAAAAAAACAAATGTGAAAAATAATGAAATATTTATCAAAATGGAACCGCGTCCACACATTAGAAAGTGATGAATCAGCAGTGACGTCATCATAAGTTACGATATCCCTGGAAGTAAAACATAGCTACGCTAGAAGCCACTATAAAAAGCAAGCAGTGTGGAGTCCTCGAAGAACACGATATCTCTGAAAGTAACCAATACTCCCTAAACTAAGAAGTGAATCTTAGAGAAGAAGACAATGACGAGCACCACGAACAAGCAGGTCATAATGAGAGACTACGTGAGTGGTTTCCCAAAGGAATCAGATTTTGAGATCATCAGTACTACCACCGTCGAGCTTAGGCTCCCGGAGGGGTCTAACTCGGTTCTGGTGAAGAATCTCTACCTTTCCTGCGATCCTTACATGAGGAGTCGCATGGGGAAGCCTTCTGCTTTTGCTCTTGCTCAAGCTTTCACTCCCGGCAAGGTACTACATTAAACCTACTTATATTTCAAATTAATAGACAATAATACATGTGTTTATAGTCTCTTTCTCTTGTGTTGAATGCTACATTTCAGCCAATCTTAGGGTTTGGAGTGTCTAGAGTGATAGAGTCTGCGCATCCAGATTACAAACAAGGTGACTTGCTTTGGGGAATCGTTGGATGGGAGGAGTACAGTGTTGTTACTCCTGAAATGCATTTCAAGATCCATGACACCGATGTTCCATTGTCCTACTACACTGGACTTCTCGGTATGTTATCTCTCGGCCTTGCTCCTGTTTTTGTTGTAAGGAATCATTTGGTAGAGTCTGAAGAGTGAGTCTTGGGTTCAGACAGAGATCATGAAGTTGAACGTTATAACCAGGTGCTTAGTAGTAGATATATACTCTCCCTCATGGTTTTTCTCTCTTCCTCATAGGTATGCCCGGTATGACCGCCTATGCCGGATTCTATGAAGTATGTTCCCCTAAGAAAGGAGAGACAGTCTATGTATCGGCTGCATCTGGTGCAGTTGGCCAGCTTGTGGGACAATTTGCTAAAATGATGGGTTGCTATGTTGTTGGAAGTGCTGGGAGTAAAGAAAAGGTGACACATTATTTCTAGTTGTTAAGTTTCATAGAATTCTAATGTAGAACCAATTGAGGCTAAGCAGATTAGCCCAAATCCATTTTTAAAGTTTTCGATGTGTGATCTTTTCTCCAACACTAGTTTTATTTCTTTTGTGTCTTGGTGTTCCTTCAAGAGATTGACTTGCCCTTTTGCTTCTCTTTTCTGGATTGTTATAGGTTGATCTACTCAAAAACAAGTTTGGGTTTGATGATGCATTTAACTACAAGGAAGAACAAGACCTTAATGCCGCCCTGAAAAGGTTCAATAACCCATTCATTTTCTAAACATTTAATATCTATATATATATTATATCAACTGCTCTTTTACTAATGCATGAGAACTTCTCTTCTTCCGTTTTGTCCCTAGGTGTTTTCCCAAAGGCATTGACATATACTTTGAGAACGTAGGAGGCAAAATGCTAGACGCAGTGCTCTTAAACATGAACATGCACGGTCGTATCGCTGTATGTGGAATGATCTCACAGTACAACCTTGAGGACCAGGAAGGTGTACACAACCTTACCAGCATAATCTACAAAAGAATCCGCATTCAAGGCTTTGTAGTCTTTGATTTCTTCGACAAATACTCAAAGTTTCTGGAGTTTGTGATTCCGTGTATCAAAGAAGGGAAGATAGCGTACGTGGAAGATGTAGCTGAAGGACTCGAGAAAGGTCCTGAAGCTCTTGTGGGACTCTTCCATGGTAAGAACGTTGGGAAGCAAGTTGTTGTGGTTGCTCGTGAGTGAACCAAAGATTAATAATGTTTTGGGTAATTAGAATATTTATCCATACAAAAAACAGCTTCTCTTCTTCTCCTTTATTGTTTACATTAATAATAGCCATTGAATTGGTTTGGTATGGTTTTGAACGAACATTATCACGTTACTTGCATCACACTTCACAGCGCAGAAAATCTTCTCTATTAAAAGAGAAGTACAATTTTATCTACTATAAAAAAGTTATACTAAGTCTATTTTAGCAATTACATTTATTTGATTATTACATTAATCTATTAAATATAAAACATTTCTAATATTTTTAATAATTATTAGGATATTAATAATAAATCAGTTATAACAATTTTTTTTGTAAAAAATTCTAACAAGACCTTACTAAGATTTTTAAATACTTTTAGATGAATACATTCATTAATTTAGTAATTAGTAATATAATATTATTATAAATAAAAATAAAATTTTATTATATAAACATATTCTATGCTATTTTAGAGATTTATAAGTATAATCTATATTATATTAAATTGAAAGTAAAATATGAAGGAAATATAAAAAAATATTGAATTGATACATTAATATATTTTTCAAAATTATAATTAATAAAATGAAAAATTACCCGCACTAGTTATGATTATGCAACTGATTTTGGCTTCATTGGTTTTGCATTACAGCATAGAACTCGTTGGTTTAGCTTTGCTTTCTCTGTATGTTTTGAGAAGATTATAATCTTTGTAAGATCTTATTTAATAAACAGTTGGTTTAGCTAGCTTCTCTTTGTAACTCTTTGCACTTAAGAACAAGTTTGGATTCGATGTTGCATTCAAATAAAGTTCATCTTCTATATTCAAAATCAAATGAAGAGTAAGACAAAAGGAGAGATCAAAGGCCAAACGAGAGACCAGTAGGTGTAACTTGTGTTGCAAAAGTTTATAGAATACATATGCCTTGCACTTGTGGCAGTGCTAGGAAAGAAGCATTTCGTCGAACAACTTAAATGCATTCAGCTTGAAACAGTTTTGGTCGGAGATCTCAAGCGAGAGTCTTTTGTCTATAGAGAAACTGTGTTTGCTTATTACAACAAATTTTAAAACACGAACTCAGAAACATGTGAAGACTTAAATAGCAATCTCTTTTCACTTGTCGAATTCCCAAATGACTCCACCATCTTCTTTGACCTTTTTGTTGATCCAAGCTTCTATAAGCATACCAGCACCAATCCCACCAAGGATGAAGCTTCCGTAGAAGGCAAGAGCCGATGGCCATGGCTTTCGAGGCAGGAAGTAAGCTTCGTACTTCTCTTCGAGTCCCCTTGGTATCTGTTTTCTCGCTCTCGCCACCATTTTTACACCACCACCACTTGGCTTCTTCTGCTTCTGGTTCTCACTCGTCCCCCACTCTTCTCCTTTCCATGGATCCTTTGCTCCTTCACTTGCCATCTTCGATCGCCCCCAGAAAGTCTTAATTTTATCAAGATGGTGAAGATTTGTTATCAGCTTCTTCCAAAAGTTATAACGAGTCTAATAACCTAATTTAGGCCCAATTAAAGCCCTTTAAGACCCAGTAAAGCCCAGTTTAGATCCAATAGTTTCTACGCACGTGCAACTGTTAGTAGACAGCACGTGGTGAGAGGGTGGAAATTAATCTCACTCGCACAACTGGCACGTCGAAGGCACGAACATAAAAAAACAAAACAAACGCGCGTGTAGGGGTGGGCGTTCGGATACCCGTTCGGGTTCGGATCGGGTACTTCGGATTTTCGGATATTTCGGTATAGAGGTATAGAACCCGTTCGGGTATTTTTGTACTTCGGGTAGGGTTCGGATATTTTTAGTTCGGGTTCGGTTATTTCGGGTCGGTTTTCGGATATTTACATTTTCAAAGAAAAAAAAAATTATTTCTCAAGTTTCTTGTATATAAAAATATAAATTTCACTTAACTGATTTTTTATTTTTTATAGATTGAATGATTAATAGATTTGGAGATAACATTTCAAAAATAAAAAAACATTAATTTGGTTATTGTTTTTAAATTTTAGTTATAAATTTTGTTAATGCATGAAACAAAAAACTTGGTATACATTTGAAGTGAATATCAAATCATTTTTATTCGTAATTATATGTATATTATATAGTTTTAAAGTATGTATAACATCAATATATAGATATTTTAAATAATTTGAGAGATGTAAACTAAAAATATAAGGTAAGTATACATATGTTCGGTTATCTTCGGATATCCATTCGGATTCAGATATTACCCGTTCGGGTTCAGATATCCAATCTCACTTAATTCAATACCCATTCGGGTATTTTACTACTTCGGTTCGGATTTCGGTTCGAGTTTTTCGGATCGGGTTCGGGTGCGGCTTCGGGTATCGGGTAAAGTGCCCACCCCTACGCGCGTGGATTCCTAACTTGTTCAACTTCGTTGACACACACTTCCTCGAAGAAGATGAAGGAGGCGTAGACTTCAGACACAACTGTAACTTCAACATCTTCATCGATCACGATTCACGAGCAGACACACACACACACACACACACTCTGTTCAAGAACATCTGGTTCGAATCTGTTTACTCTTTCGCGTTTATTTAGATCAGCTTCTGCAGATAGGAGTTATTTTCTTGGTAAAATTATCAATATTCTAGCTTGTGAGGATCTTGATTTGTAGATTTAGTAAGAACTAGCAATGGAATCGGAGTTGGTACTTCATGAAGGAGGATGCCATTGTGGGAAAATCAAGTGGAGAGTGAAAGCATCAAGACGAGTGGTGGCTTGGAGCTGCAACTGCACAGACTGTTCAATGAGAGGCAATGTTCATTTCGTTGTTCCTTCAAGTGACTTTGAGCTTCTTGATGATTCCAAAGATTTCATCACCACTTATACTTTTGGGACTCATACGGCCAAGCATACCTTCTGCAAGGTCTGTGGGATCACTTCCTTTTATATCCCGAGGTCTAACCCCGATGGAGTTGCAGTCACGTTTAAGTGTGTCAAGTCAGGGACACTGGACCATGTCGAGATTAGAAGCTATGATGGTCTGAACTGGGAGAAGTCACATAAAGAGACCGGTATTGCTTCGTTCTCCAAAGAGTTAAGCTAAACTCGACTCAAGATTGTAATGAATAGTGACCAGGAAGAAAGAATCTTAAAGTTTTTTGTGCTTAACACCTTCAATAAATAACGATCCGGGTTTTCAGTTTGAGTGTTATCCAGATCTATAACTTGCAGATACCTATGTTCATCATATCCATGTGACTTGTTTGTGATTTGTCTTGCTGGGCTGTGAAGCTAGAGCATAGAATTATACAAAATAGTAAGCAATGGTGAAATTGTATAGGATAAGACTTTAAAGTGTACATACATATCCAGGGGACTTGCAAAACTGAAAATGTGAAGCGGAGTGATGGGTTTTAAGACAAGTGAGGACTCAGAGAACTGGAGGCTGTGGAGTTAGGTCTCCAGCAATCGCATCTGCAAATACTCCTGGATCCTTTCACGACCCGTTGTGACCTCCTCGTGTGGAGCTTGATGTTCACCAGCTTTCCAGCTATCTGCCATTGCAAATTTGCACCAAAAACCATCAAGCTTTTCTCAATCCTAGATTTTTAACATTGCAGTAAGTTCTAAACCAATTTTTCTAGTTTCTGCTGAGAGATCAAAGACAAAAGGATGTAAACAATATCCACTTGTAGGTACATACCATTCTCCATGTCAAATCCTCTGGACCTAATGGCTGAGCAGGGCTGGAATATATGAAATGCCGCCAGTACTGGAAAAAGATGAAAAATATCCATACTACTTAAAAAGGATTTAATACTTATTCGTGAAAGGCAAATTATGACAGTAGGTTCATATCATTTTGAAACCAGAGCTTGTGAAGATGAAAAAATGTTAGGACTTACTTGAGCAAGGCTATTCTGGAATTCCTTGACTTGGGAGGGTACAAGGCTTCTCAAATGATTCACAAGCCACCCTGGTTGTATTGCATCACTAGAAGAAACAATCACAGCAACCTGAGAGGAAATATACAGGAAAAGATATGAGGGCGACGAAGATAGTTATACAGACCTTGCTCTATAACTAAATTCAGAAAACAGGTAAAAACTTAGAGCACCAATCTTTTGACATATACCTTCTTATAATCAAGTATTCCTTCAAAAGGAAGTTCTAACTCATCACTGACTATAACAGGTATACAGCCACTGACAATGGCATCAAACAATCTCGCAGAGGATGGTGTGTCACCAGCAGGACACAAACAGAATAAAGATCTGCTACAAGGCAGACGTAGTTAGGAAAAAACAAAGATAGAGACATATGTATCAGTTTGGAAGCAAACTAGATTTTACCTACGCATGCCATTCTGAGCTGCCAATTTCCCTCCTTCTCCGGCAGTCCCCTCAGTGATGATTACATCCTTGACAACACTTAGTTCTGCGCCAAGCTTGGCACGTATTTTACCTCCCTAAGACAACAATCCAGTAGCCAAAACATGAATAAAACAAGCAAGAAAAGAATAATGAAGTATACAAATTATTAGAAAAAGGTAACAGTTCAGATAAAAGGACGAGGTGGCATGACTCTTACAGCATTCCTCTTAAGCCTCCCTCGGAAGAAAAGAAGCGTAGTCCTCAATGGTGCACTTTCTGACAAACATTTGGCATCACATCTATCAACATTGGGAACATAAGGAAGAACTAAGTCTTTCTCTAGTGAAACTTGCCCGGGCTTATACCTGCAAGGTCAATGTATAAGCTAAGAGAGCAGACTACAGGACACGCAATCAATTTAAAGAAGGAAATCTAGAGTTACCAGTTCCCAGTGGAATCCATGTCTGGTAAAAGCCAGATAGCACTCTTCACATATTTGCGGACAGTCTTGAAAGACCAGGGATGGTGAATAGGAAAGATATGATCCCTTCCCTCAGATCTTTTCCAAGCAGGCTGATCAGTAACCCACTTCAAAGCTTCCTACACTCAGACAAAAGAGTTAAAAAGACATGTTAGGAACTATCTAAAATGGAAAACTAGTTCTGTTCAAAACTCACTCACACCCTATAGAGTGCTTTGCATTGCTGCTTCTCCAACAAGAAGAAGCTGATGGTAGTGTAAAACGGAACATAGAAAAAGTCTGCATCTTGCTGCTGATGAACTCTCACAACACTTTTCAAAAGCCGTTCGGATTCAGGAGAGATCAGATCAGCCCAGAGCCAATAATCAATAGAATGCTGCAAAGATGGAAACTTTAGTGGGGACAGTCACAAGTGAAGATAGTCAAATCAAAGTAGTAATCTTTAGTACCTGTTCGATAAGGCGATGCACAGGGCTACCGTTAGAGGTGGCGTTCGAGGTCTCTTTGTAAGTATTGTGAAACAACCAGAGAAGATCAAAAGTGAACTTCTTTGGCATCTCGTAGACGTAAACCTTAACCGGAAACCCGGTAGGGTATCTCGGGTCTTCATTCAATAATCGATTCTCTTTCTCAGACACCAACTCATCGAGCTTTCTTAGATCATCATCACGCTCTCCACGTACCGTGTCGTCTCTAAACAGCGACGTAAGCTTCGGCGCCTTGTGGATCAAAAACTGTTCGAGGGAAGCGACGAAGGACGTTTCCACCCGGTTCGGATAGGAAACGGAGGAAGAGGTGGTGTAGAGGATGACGAGTAGAGAGAAGGAGAAGAGGACAAGTGTGAGGATTAGGGTTCTCGATCTGAATCTCAGGGAAGTATGATGATGATTCTGCTGTTTTCCAACCATTGCGAGATCTGATTCTTCGATTGAGAAGATGAGAGTGAAGTGGGAACGTGAAGACGATGCGATCTTATCGCGATTGCTGTTAGAGTTAAGTGATAAAGAAGAAACCTTTGTCTTATAACAACTCTCTTTCTTTATAAACCCAACAGATAAGTCAAAAGAGATCCTCAAACACAGCTTACTTACATTGAAACTTGTCTCATATTATCAATTAAACACCAAATCCATAAACACATAGTTTTGCTTAAACAATCTCAGAATCGAATGAGATCATCATTCTTAGACGAAGTCTGCTGCTTATCGGTGGAAGAGTCACCGTGACCGCCGCTCTTCTTACCAAATATCATCTCATCAAGATCATCCATCATGTCATCCCCACTCCCACCACCTCCATGGATCGAAGCTCGTGTACTCGACGATTTTCTGACCAGAGATTCTTCTTTTCCATGAAGTGGAGAGTCATCAGGCTCTTCAGAAACAGGAATCATGGCTGGTTCAGGTGCGGTTAGCGGTGCAGAGGGTTTGTTCATCTCCTCGTACTTGGACAGAGTTTTCACAAGCTCGTCGTTCACATTCAAGGCTTCAAACAGAAGAGCTTCGTCTTCACCTGCTGTTTCGATGATTCTTTGGACAGTGGTTTGAGACTGGCGACATTGTTGTACAAGTGTCGTTGTTAAGTCATCCTGCAAATCAGAGAGGTTAAACCATTAAACATCTGTTATCTATATTCAAATTCTACAGTGCCTACTAATTGGGATTACCTGTAAAGCATCGTGTTGAGGGGAAGAGGACAGAACCGTAGAAAGAAGTTCAATGCTGTTTCTTGCTATATCGAACGCTTCCTTTGTCTGGTCAGCGGTAAAGCTTCTTACCGGAGCATTATACTGAACACGCTCAGGCTCACGCGGCTGCTGAGGAGGATCAGCATTCACTTCTGGTGCTGGAGCTGACCGAGCAGGGGTGAAAATAGGTGCCAAGCTCTCGTTGTCTCGTCCAGGGAAACGGATGCCTCTCGCTTTTAAGCTCTATGACATATAAACATAAGTACAAGACAAAAAAAAACACTAAGACTTGATCGTAATGGATTCTGACATCAGCATGTACAAGGTGGTCATAGTTACCTTATAAGTTTCTTCGAAAACTGGTAGGTAGCGGAGTTCACTGGTCGATTCTCCCCAAGCTTCAATCAGTATCAAAGCTTTGTTTCGATTATTCACAACTGTCTGTGGATCATCAATCAGCCTAACCATTTCATCAAGGACTCTCTCAGCTGCCACCTCTGAGAAAGCCTTCTCACAGTTCTTAACACAAGTCTCAAGCAAAACCAAGGCAAGGTACTGAATCCTGGGCTGCTTCATCATGATCCTCTTCTTTATACCACGGATCAAATCAACACTGTTAATCGTCTCTTGATTGATCATGTCACATATTTCCAGATTCATATCCCAGTCAGGCTCCTCTAGATTCTCCGAAGTAGCATCCTCAACGATTTTGTCAGTAGAGTTAGGACCTTGGAAAAGTTCCTTCATTTTCAAGCTCATGGAGCTCACACCAGCAGTGATTTTGTTGCTCACTTCTGAACCTCCAATCTTGAGGCGCTCACCAAAGGCGGTAACTTTGTCCATGAGATTGTCACTCATCTTTGCTGATCCTCAAAAAACCTGTAAACGGAAGCTCATCAAGAAGCTGGAACCTCAACTTATACAAAGGCAAATGTATAACAGTGATTCTTCTCAGATCTCCTATAAAAACCATTTTTTCTAACTGCAATATCCTATGATGTTATCATGTACCTTATCAAACAACATACACGCATCAAAAAAGAAACTAGCTACAATAGTAATTGATGCATCACACATCAGATCTCATCGAACATATAAGAAAATCATCAAAGGTACTAAAAATCAATTAGGGTTTTGCTAAGAAAACGCCAAATTCGATTGATACCATGCAAAATCGATAATCAGAAGAATAACAAAAAAAATTCACCTAACTAAGGAAACGCAGTTTCATGTGATCGAAAACCTGCAGAGCTAGAGCGATCAAAAAATGAAAACAGTAAACAAAACGCAAGTCGAAGCACACGAGTTTAAACCTTGGGTACGGATCAGAAGCTCGAGGAATAAGAAAGGTGAAGATGATCGATCTGGCAACAAAACAAGAAGGAGACTAGAGAGGAGACAAAGTCACTGCCGTTGACGCCGGACTAATTCTGAAGAGAAATGCGTCTCTCTTCTTTTTTTTTTTTTTTTTTTTTGTAACACTATGCGTCTCTCTTCTTTTTTATGTGTTTGGTCACGGGAATAACTTTATGCCCTCCTTCTTTTTTCTTTATCCCCTTCCTCCTCCTCGTTTCACATTATTGCCAGTATTTTATATTTATAGAGTAATAAATATTATAATTCAATTAATGCTAACAAATTTCAAATTTCAGTTTCAAAAGTATGATTTATCACTAATTGTGTAGATTAGTGATTAATGAAAAAAGTAAAAAATACTATCAGATTTATATCTCATGATTTTTTCAAAATAAATACACTAGAATAGCACTAATTTTTTTATTACAAAATAGTTTTTAAAAAGAAAATTTACTATGTATGTTTATTAAATATGTAAATATACATTTATATTTAGAGTTAATTAATATAGACTTAAAAATTAATGTTATGAGATGGAGTTTTAGAGATAAGTTTAAAATTTGTGTATTTTTTAAAAAAAAAATCATTTCAGCCATTTTTTCTTTTTAAAAATTATTTTAATTATGAAAACTTAAAAATAATTATTTAAAAAAGTTTCCCTTTTTTAATTCCAAAGTTATGATTTAACGTGAAAAACATAAAAATAAATATATGTACTTATTATGGTCTAATATGGGTTAAGAATACGAAGATTCATCTTCAAAATAAATATAAAACAAAATATGGGGGCGTTCAGAGAATTAAACTCGGGACCTCTCGCACCCTAAGCGAGAATCATACCACTAGACCAAACGCCCTTTTTGTTTGTGAGCTCGGGACCCTTCATGTATATAAGTAAAAGCTTCTTGGACTCTTCTTCTTTCAGACCATTGATTGTTGTTCCTCTTTCTATACTGTAGAAGTCTTGAACCAGATTTGGTCCGACTCTGTTACTGAGATTAATAATCGTGTTGTAGATCGTCCGGCTTTGGTAGGATATAGAAGATACTGTTCGATGGATTTGACGTGGTTGAGCGCTCTAATCGTTGGAGCGGCACTTGGTTTCTGCATTGGCACTCGTCGTTCCAAACCTCCTCCTCCTCCTGTTGATGGAGATATTACCAACAAATTGGTTTCCAAGGATTCTCTGGAGATCGAGAAACTCGCTGATATTCTCGATGATTTCAAAATGGTATCTTCAGGCTCTCTCTATTACCTCAAAGATGTTTAATTTGAGCTTGTTTTGTCCCTAAGGTTTTGGTTGTGAGGTTTGATCTTAAAATGGGTAAAGGAAAAATTGCAGCACAATGCAGGTGACTCAACTTATAATGCTCACTCTATTTCTCTCTATTTAACCTTTTTTTCTTTGCAGTCATGCAACATTAGGATTATACAAAAAGCTTGTTCGTCGAGCTCCAAAAGCATTGAACTGGTATTTATCATAATCCATTTGTTAAATTGTTACTTTTAAAACATGGACCGGATTAAGACAGTGTTGGTTGATAATATTGCAGCTGGGAGGAATGTGCACAGCCTAAAGTTGTTGTGAAAATCGATGGTGAGGACGAGATGCTAGAATTGCAAGTGAGTTCACTGAAACAAGTTAATTGTTGCTCTTAAAGTTGGATTGTGTAGTTGAGATTTTATCTTGGACTAGATGTTAGTTCTTGAATTTGTTTTGAGACCATAGACTGAACTGGATTATTTCATAAGAGCTTGTCTTCGCTTATGTTCTTGTCTTGACTCTATTCACGAAATTGACAGGAAAGAGCTAAGTCACTTAACCTGCCTACACATATCACCATCGATGCTGGAAGAACACAGATCGCACCTAGTAAGTTTCATTGTTCTCATCTCCCTCTCAATATTCTAGTCCTTGGTGCTTGCTAGTTAATGTGAATCTAATATACTTCTATTTTTTTCAGATTCGAGGACAGTTATGGCTATTCTTGGTGAGTTGTTATTTATGATCCAGTCATGGGATTGAAATTTATAGACTTTGATGAATAGTATATGAGTCTTAAGAGTTGCAAGTTGCTATTACTTTAGATAACTAAATCTACTGGTCTAGCCCCTTGGTTCTTGTCCTTCACCCTGATTTGATTTTACAGCTCACAAGAATCCAATGAAAATGTAAGCTCAAAAAATTGGTTTTGTGTGATATCCAAATCCATCTGCAGCGTTCTATGGGGGCGATAGAGATCTCGCTAGCATAATTTGTTTATCAGATTTTACCAGCTTTTCTTAGTACAACATTTTAAGACTTAAAGGTTGTTACTGCTGCAGGACCAGTTCAAGTTGTTGATGAAGTAACAGGTGCACTAAAGCTTCTGTAGCAGCCTCATGTTTCTATGTGACATCTCTTCAACCCGACCTCTCAGATGGACCAAGCACAAGGAAGAGACATGAAACTCCATTCTTGACGATGATGAAAATTGTGAGAATTTTGAATTGTTATGTTTACTCATTCTTGATGATGATGATGATGAAAATTCCCATTTTAAAGCATTTTCTCCCAACTTTTCATAGACGTTTAGAATTTGTTTCTCCGGGGATCAGATTGATTAACCAATGGTCATATCAATGCTGAAAACTAAACAATTGTAACATCTTGTTTTACTGGAAGATAAACAGAGTGTTATTCTGTATTTTCTTACAAAATTTGCTTTAAGTTATACAATCTACACGAGGTCTATAATCACAATCCTTGTCAATCATTTTCTTGTCCCTTAACAAGGAATCGTTCTTGAATCTGCAGTGACACTTTCATAACCTCTGCATGACGTTGGAAACTCGCTCAAGCAATCAGAAAACAATATCAAACACATGTAGGGAGACAACGAGAGGGAGTAACTTCATATATGTAAAGACTTGCCTTGCCTTGCAAACCATATCATCGCATTTGCGCACATGACTTTATTCGCTTAATGTCACACATGTTCCATGTCAGAAAAAAACACACTTCTTTTTCTGAGGAACACAACAACAATATACAGATTCATTTCCGCAGCAAAAAATAGGACAATCAATGCTTCACGCATTTATAATGATGATTAACACAAACAAACAAATTGAATCTCACACTTCTCCAGTGAACTGAAGTCGAGACTAGGGAAATTACACAACGGCTGCTGATGGAGCCTTCCCCAATGTGTTCCACAATATATAATCCCCAGAAGTCACCTGTTATACGCACATATTATGCAGTTAAAGACATACATAGACTTTAGAGTTTCTCAAATCATGGGTTCAAACAATTCCTTGTGTCTTACTTACCTGAGCAGAATACTCAACTGGCGACTTTGTAGTTGGGTATATATTGACCTAGCAAAACAAAGGGAGGCGATGATCAGAGAGAACGAACCCTTGTAAAAGCTGCCTTAACACGGTAAGCGAATCACCAAAAACGCTTACCGATTTTGTGTCGATGGACATTCGAGACACAGATGCCCCCACAATTTTGAACGAGACCTAAAAACCATAAGACAGATTTGAACAACAACCAAGTACCGAAGGTTTCAAAAGGACGAAACAAAAGGCATATACACATACCTTAGCATAGTCATAGGCTTGCCAGCAGAAGGGTTCCTCCATCTCAACTGCTGGGAGATCCTTGTTCATTTTCTGCACCAAAACCTCCTCCACGTTCACCACATTCTCTGTACCCTCAGCGCTCTCACCGTCACTCTCTTCATCATCTCCGTCTCCTCTTCTCCTGCTCTTCAATGGACTAAACTTAATTGTCCCGGGGAAAGTTGCCTCAAGGCTTCTTCCAGAAAGACTACGCCCACTTCCCAGAACCCTCCACTCAACAGAGTGTTCTGTGGTCAAAACAGTCCCAGCTGAAGGAGTCCCATCAAACCCCACAATCCGTCTCCGTGGAAAGGGCATAGTAATAGAGCAAAACTCCATCGACAGAGGACTCTTGTACCCTTCCATGAGACCCACCTTGAAGAGGAACGCACCTTCGTCCTCTGAGACCATTGATAGCTGATAGAACCCTTTCACTGGTGGCCCAAGCCCACAACCTGCCTGGTACCTCATGAGAACAAAGTTACCCAAGGGAGGTTGGAAAACAATGTTCTGCTTGTCAATCCCATGTGCTGGAACTTGTGTGCACGGATGGAAAGATATAGACTCGATTCGAGCTTTACTCAGCCCCGCTAGAGGAAAGGACACGTCAGGCAGTCCTTCTAGCTCTGCACGGCAGTTTATCTGTCCTGCCACAGACACACTGTCAGGAATCTCATCACGGTCGTACATTGCAGCGTTAATAGTCTCATGGATCGTGAATAACAGCCTTTGCTTCCCTTTGTACAAGTACGGCTTCCATGCTGGTTGCTTAAGGTCTTGGTGAGGAGGCTCAGCAGAAGAAAAGCCATTTGCTTTCATAGCAAAGATATTAGAAAGGCTGAGGTCTAATGGTGTACCTAAAAATTTGATTTAAAACATGTCAGTGATTCACCATAGCACACACTAATCAGCAAACAAAGGGATTCTAATACGAACCAAAGGGCATAGCACTAGCGATGAAATTTCTAAGTAGATCTTTGTCAAGTAGCCCTGATCTGGGAGCATCTGATGCTGCAGCTCCAGTTATTGAGGAACCAGACTGGGACGAAGAAGATGCAACGGGTGCAGCAGCTACAGGTCTTGGCCTTGATGAGATACCAATGCTTCCAGTTAGTGAATCAAACAATCCTCCAACTGATGGTGCAGCTGTCACAACAACCTCAGGCTCAGCCGCATCACCAGAGATGATGTCACCAAACGAATGAGCCACCATAAAAGCCCTACAAACACGAATGGAGAAATAAGGCACAACTGAGACTCTTTGTCTAGAGAAAGGAGATGTAGTAAGTGTACCAACCCAGTGATGGAAGACATGTTAAGCAAGAGAGATGACAAACTCAAATCTTCACCAACAGCTGATCCACAGTCAGATCTATTACATAAGTTAACAAAGTCTCTCATCTCCTTTGGCTCAACCAAAGGCAACACAAGGATGTAATAAAGAGCTTTGGTGTGAAGAACAATAGGCCAAAGGATATTCATATCATCATTCTCGTTAGATTCATTATCATCCTCCTCAGCTAAGCAAAGACTTATGATATGACGAGTGATGGGATCATCAACCCATGAATCTGATCCTATGGTGGATTGAGCTACACGTAAGCCGTATCCACGAGCAGAGCCTTCCCGTCTCTTTCTTTGAGCAAAAGCTATTGCGAGTTGTTGATCGGTGGGAAGCTTAGGAGGATCTAAGCCGTCGCTGTTTTCGTTTTCCGTCTTGAAGGCGGAGCGCCACCGCTTCTCCACGACCGGAAACTTCCTAAACGACACCGTTTTTTTATATTAGAGGTGTTGGAAGAATGAAAATGAGTGATCGGAAGAGAATAGAAAACCTGGAGAAGACAACAGCGTCATGATTGTTGAGTATCCAGAGAGCTCTAATGCTGCAGCCAGAGGGCATGGTTGAAGTGAAGATCTTTTCTGGGTGTGTGTTGAGAGAAGATGAAGAAGACGACGACGAAAATTCAATTCGGTTTGGTTTAATCCGATTTAATAAAATAGGCTGGACCGGCTGGATTGAACACATCGATTGTTGCTGGGTCTAAAAACTATGGGCCTTTATCTGGGCTCAATAAAAATGAAAGCAAAATCAATTGCATATTGTTTTTTTGGATGGGCAAAAATGATGGATTTAATTGGGCCTAAAAAACATTTTTTTTTGTGGTCTTGGTCCTTGGAGTCACATTTGGATTTAAAATAGGCTGGACCGGCTAGATTGAACACATCGATCGTTGCTGGGTCTAAAAGATATGGGCCTTTATATGGGCTCAATAAAAATGAAAGCAAAATCAATTGCATATTGTTTTTTTGGATGGGCAAAAATGATGGATTTAATTGGGCCTAAAAAACATTTTTTTGTGGTCTTGGAGCCACATTTGCTTCTTCTCACTCTGAGCTGTTTATAAAATGTTATCAAGAAGTTATATATATACATTTCAAAATCATATATTTTAACCAATGTGAGATGTTTTAAATTTCATTCACTAAATTTAAAAAGGCTTTCCATTTCTTTTCACATTGTTTGAAGCCCACTTAGCTCGAATAATAGACCCAACAAGTTTGATGAGCCTATGAGCCTTTAAAGCCCAACGAATGAATAGCTAGTGTGAGAACTCTTGTTATAGGTCTTTTGATTATGATTTACGACATGGACTCTACTTTTCATCTTAGTTTGTGACTTGGTAAAGAAACATGATAGATTAGGTGACTGTAATAATAATAATGAGCTCCATAAAAACAACAAACCAGTAAAAGAACATTTAGAACATCATGCAAAATCTTGAAGGGAGAAACAAAAATGTTTGGAGAGAAGCAAAAAAATATTAGATGCTGCTAGAGTCACGGCCAAAGATAAAGCGTCTAACCCAGTCAGAGACCACAAGAGACCTTGTTCGCCAGCTCACCAGTTTGCTTGCGTAGACAGAGTACCAAAGCCACTGGCTACTATGACCAATAGAGACCCAATCCCCTGGCAGTTCAGCTGCTGTCTGTTCCCCTCCAAGCGGAGCAAACGATCCAAAATGTCTGTACCTAAACGGCTGGAACCTGTGCCTACCTTCTCCTCTGAACCTCAATGGACCCTCTGGCTTCTTCTCACACTTCTCCATTTTGTTGAAGCACTTTGCAAGATACTTCCCTTGTTGTGAAGCAACCTGTTAATTATCATCAAGAATCAGAACGAGAGGTTTAATAACATCTAAGTCAGTTACTTGTTCTGTAGAAGAAGCTTTTACCTGTGCAGTTGCTGGAAGATTCTTCATCTGAGTATCCACCTCTGAGAGTGCTTGTTTAAACGTTTCAATGTTGACCTCAGTGTCATCGCCATTAGCACTCTTCAGCAAGTTTGCAATGTTTCTCAGTTTCTTCTTCTTCAAGTAGAGCTCCACTTGAGGGTACCTTTGGCAAATGTCTTTCACAACACTTTTGAACTCTTTCTTGTTCAATGTTCCTGTCTCTCCCTTGTCTGCTTTACTGAAAATTGCAGCTATATCTTCCTGTTATCTCAAGAAACACACAAAGATTAAACTCTGGAAAGTCAACTCATCATCTGATACATGACACATAAGGTGGTGAAGCAATACCATGACTCTGCGTTGGTTAATGGTTGCAGTGTCACCTAAAGCATAGACACTGTCACATCCCTCCACTCTAAGCCATTCATCAGTTGCCAAGACACGTCTCTGCCCCTGTAAACATATACTCAAAACGCTTAGATGCACAAGAATGCTCCTAATGTTTGTTAGTCAAACGATTTGAAAAAAGCAATCTAACCTGACCAATCTGATGCATAAACTCCTTGATCACAGGACGTATACCAATACCTGTTGACCACACAACCATACCATAAGGTTCAGACACAATTTTGCCAGTTGCTATCTCCTTTGTGGATATCTCATCAGCAGTCACTCCCACAACCATGTTCTTTGTCTTCAAATCAATACCGTCTCTCTGGAACTTCTCCTCAGCAAATGCAGTGATCCTCTTGTCAAACCTGGAGGAGAGGCAAAACATTAGTAGCAGACAACAAGATAAGCTACAAACATGATTAGAACTTACATGTTGAGAATGTGGTCTCCTGCTTCAAGAAGAGTGATTCTAGTAAACTCTTGGACCTTAGGGTATATCTTAGCCACATCCTCAACCAAGAAGTCATGAAGCTCAGCTGAGAACTCAACACCAGTGGGTCCTCCACCAACCACAACAAAATGCAAAATCTTTTTCCTCTCTTCTTCAGTTAATTCAGGAAGAGACGCTCTCTCAAAACAGTTGATAACTGTCTGACGAATCTTGAGAGCATCCTCAGCTTCTTTTAAAAAATGGGCATTCTCCTCTACTCCAGGGGTGTTGAACGTGTTAGGCTTAGCTCCAACAGCTATGACTAGAATGTCGTAATCCATGTCAAACTCCTTTCTCTCCTTAACACTCGACCCATCCTTGGACCTGCAATGGATCTTCTTGTTGGTTGCATCGATCTTGACACACTCTGCCTCAGTGTACTCGAACCCTTTCTTGCGCATAAGGCCACGAATGGGTTCGACAATGCTACGAGCTTCAACGGTGCCGTTGGTGACGCTTGGCAAGAGAGGAGTGAAGAGGAAAAAGTTTCGAGGAGAGACGACTTGAACGTCGTAGTTAGGGTTGTTTAGGTAGCTCAAGAAGCTGTAGCCGCTCCAGCCGCTTCCAAGAACGACCACCTTCTTCTTCTTGATTTGTTGGCCATCTGAGGTTAATGTACGTTTCAGTGGATTCGAGTCTGAATACACTAGTAAACCACCACCGCTGCAAGAAAAAACAATACATGAAACGACAACGGTCAGAGAGAAAAAGGACAAAGAGGGAACAAAACAAAGACTTGTAAGAAACTCCAAGATCTAATGAACTATATACGTTACTAAAAAGAACTGGATCTGAACTAACATAGAAGGAGAGACGTTCATCTATACAGAAGACTTGTAATATTCATACATATATACAAAGAATGATAATGTAATGGTGAAGCAGATCTAAAGGAGAGACCTGAAGGTACTGAGAAGAAGAAGCTTGGAGGCAGAAGGGTAAGCCTTGAAGAAGCTGTAAGCTCTCTTGGAGAAGCTATGCGAACTCATGATGTTTCAGCAGATTTTTCTCAGGCTCTGGTGCTCCAAAATATAATATATAAAGGTGAGAGCTTTACAAGAATGTTGGAAGAGAGGCTGTGCGAATGTGAATGCGAAGAATGTATAAAGCTACACTTCTTTTAGGGTAGAGAGGTTGGCGACACACACACTTACGCAAAGACAGGAAAGGAAAGACAGCTAATAATGAGGAAAAATTGGAGTAGCGCCCAAGTAAAATTTGGAATATTATCATTTAATAATATTCTCATTTAACCCCCCAGGAAAAAAGGAAACGCGTGTCCCAATAAACGGGTCACTGACTTTTTAAGGGTTTGACTAGCAGTAACATTGTTACTAGGTTCAACCCTCGGGCTAAGTTGTGATTTAAAAAAAATATAGTTTTATGATATTTTAGTTTCTAACAAAATTGTATTTGTCAAAACTTATGTGATATACATTTAAATAAATATAGATCTTTTATAAAAGTATATGTGTGGCACAAACAATCTTTGTGAACCCACTGATAAGAGCAAAGCAGTCTCAGCTCCTTGAGTATGTTTGAATGTGACATAAGCACTATGTTCGTTACTGCTAGTCGAAACATCAAAGCAAAAAAAGAAGAAGCTCAGGGTTAATACTAGTACATAAAGAGAAGCTTATCTGAAAAAAAAACAGCTTCATTCCTTTCAAATGGCTTTTAATCTCACCATCACTTTTCCTTTTTACACTTCTGTTTTTAGCTTTTTCTTCTCAATTAAAAAAAATTCAATAGCATATCACTTATAAATCTCTAATTGTTAAATAAAAATTTATTATAAAATGTTTGCCTTATCATAAAAAAAGGTCTATGTATTAAAGTTACTAATCCAATAATTGGAAGAATAAAAAATATTTTAAGTAGATTAGTTTGAAAAAATGATAGTATATATTACATCAAATATTTTTCTCTACCTTAAATTTCATTATCTTGTTACTTTTCCATATTCTGTGGAAATAGTTTTGGGCTTTTGGATATGTGCGTCTGTTAGTTTTGGTAAAGCAAAACAAAATAGGCCTTAGCTTTATTGGGCTTTAAAAATAGGCATTTATCTTTATCACATTGGGCTTTAATCAGGTTAAACTAAACAAGTTAACTTAAGCTTGGTTTTGTTCGGTTAGCTATAGTTAGAGATTGGAATCATTCCGGTTTAAACGGTCTAATTTTGATTTCGATTTCGATTTCGATTTCGATTTCGATTTCAAACGGAAAGGGCGGGTCAACAACGACCTGCCCACGCAGTATCCTTAATATACTTTCCCCACCACCATATTCCATATACACGCAAACCACATGAGTCATGAGGTATAAAAAAAATAAAATTTACATTTTTAAAATAACTACTAGATTTTCACCCGCCCTTTAAGGGCGGTACATATTTTTTTAAAAATTTGTATATAAAAAATAATTTTTATATTTGTATTTTTAATAATTATATTTATATTTAATCAATTATTTATCAATAATATAAAGATTTCATGTTATTAATATAAAGAAGTAATACATGTGTAATAAAATAGTTGGACTAAACATTTATCAATAGGTCATGATTCTGTTTTAATAGAATAGATAAATTATTTGGTTGAACTTGATAATAATAATAATACGGAATACCTAACTCTCCCCCATCTTCGTCGTCTTTGAGAGAGAGATTCGAGGAGGAGGATGAGTTTCCAAGATCTCGAAGCTGGCTCTCCATTTCAGACGGCCAATCTTGGGAGGAAGCAGAGAGGTTTGTCTCGCGGGGATCCATCTCAGGAGGTAGCCGCCGGGATATTCAGAATCAGCACGGCTCTCAATTCCTTCTTCCGTCTCGTTAATTCCATCGGAACTCCTAAGGATACTCTTGAATTGCGTGAGAAGCTGTCAGTATCACTTCCCCCCTCTGTTTTGATTAAATCTCAGTGTTAACTAATTAGGGTTTTTGATTTTGCTCTGAATTAAAGAGAAAAAAAAACTGATTTTCATTGTTTTGAAGGTGACCATGTTGTTTTTTATGGGAATTGTTTAATAAATTTAGGTTCTTTTTGTTGGCAGGCAAAAGACAAGGTTGCAGATTTCAGAATTGGTCAAAAATACGTCAGCTAAACTCAAAGAAGCTAGCGAAGCCGATCTCTATGGAGCATCAGCTAGTGTAAGTCATTGCGTCATGTGTGTAACCTGTTTGTTTATCTATAGATGTTATCCTAATTTCTATGTTAATGTTTGTGTTATATCTCGCAGTCAATTAAGAAGATTGCAGATGCTAAACTGGCTAAAGATTTTCAAGCAGTTCTCAAAGAGTTTCAGAAAGCTCAGAGACTTGCAGCTGAAAGAGAAATAACTTATACTCCTGCCGTCACTATAGATATCCCTACCAGGTAGGTAAACATGTTGATTCTACTTTGACCAGTTATGTTTTAATACATGTTTACAAGCAGAAGATCATGGTAAATGAGTCTTGGTTTTTCCTCTATGAGGATTAAAAGAAGATACCTGGATTGTATACGTGAATGTTGTTGTTATTCTACAAACGAGGAGCTTGATTCATGTAGTGTGTCAAGTTTTTGAATGTTCAGAAACTTTACACTTGGTATTGTTACTGATAGTTTTTGGAATTTGAATTGTACTAACACATGCTTCGTTGTTGTGCCACTTTATGCAGTTATAATGCACAGGAACTGGATACTGAATCTTTAAGGACCTCCCAGCAGCAAACTCTTCTTCTACAATCAAGAAGGTGAGCAGTATGTTTTGATTGTATGCTATAGCATATTAATTTTGCTAATTCATTTTATCATTTTTAGCATAAAACACTACCCAAATGTGTGCATTCAGTTCTCTTTTGTTCCTTAATGAGATATCTACTTGAGTTCCAACTCAAGCCTTAACTGTTGATATATAAGCTAAAAATTAAGTTAATAGAATTTTCACAGTTGGTTAAGGCCAAGAAACCACATCAGATCCATCTTCTCTGTTTCAGCCTATGGTGTTTAACTAATGTCTTGCAGCTATGTGCTATTAACTTGTTGATTATTCTCATTCCAGGCAAGAAGTAGTGTTTCTAGATAACGAAATCACATTCAATGAAGCAATCATTGAGGAAAGAGAGCAAGGAATTAGAGAAATTCAAGAACAGATTGGCGAAGTGAATGAAATCTTCAAAGATCTAGCTGTTTTAGTGAACGATCAAGGAGCTATGATCGGTAAGTAACTCCAACAACCATAGATGGTATAACTTTCTCTATCTCCTTTGCTTCTTTAAAATCTAAGAAACACTGCTATTTGGCAGATGACATCAGCTCTAATATTGATAACTCACAAGCTGCAACTGCACAAGCCACTGCTCAACTCAGAAAAGCATCTAAAACTCAAAGAGCAAACTCATCTTTGGTACACACTAAGAAAGACTCTTCTAAACAAAAGTTAATTCAATGATTCTGTATTTTTGGCAGCTAAAGCTAAGTTTCCATATGTTTTGCTTTTGTTGCAGACATGTCTTCTGATTCTCATTTTTGGGATTGTTCTACTAATTGTCATCATCGTAATATTGGTCTGAGCATCAAGCGAAGCGAGTGGACGAAAACTATACAAATTACCCATTAAATATATATATATATCTATTGTACAGATTCTTTTTACTCAATCGTCCTTCCCATGTAATCGAACTGAAACTTGATTTCTCATCGTATGAATTGTGTATGTGTAAATCCATCATAAGGATCTTTTACAACAAAAAGATATAATAAACATGTGTGATTAGTGTCATCCTCCCCTTCACAATCTATCCTGAAAACCAATTATCATTTACTTATTTGTAAATTATAATATGAAAAGGCTGTAATTATCTATTCTTGTCGTATAGTTTATGTATTCTCGATTTGAGATTTGACACGACTCATAGAACAAAAACTTTTACTATCACTCGATAATTTATTTATGGAACGAAGTAGAAAATGTTGGAAGTAAACTTGAGAGTTAACTTGGAAAGCAAATTCTACTAATCTTATTCGAGTTATGTTTAGGATAAAATAGGTTTTACTATTGTGTTTAGGAAATTATATTTTTTTATATAAGGAAATGTCAACTTGTAACATAACTTATGAATTTTAGAAATTGTGTTTTGGAAATTTGAGTTGTGTGTGATTTTCTCAAGTTAATAAAAAAAGGTTATTTTTTATTGTGTGATCATACAATCTTTAAAGCTTATAGAAAACACTGACAATACATTGATATAAACTAAAAGTGCGTTGTGAAAACGACAAGGATAATCATAAAACATTTTTTGTATGAAACTTAAAAAGAGATTAGTTCTACTGGGGGCAGTTATTCTCACAATTGAGCCTGCAAAATTCGTCATTGCCACATTTGATGCGACAATTTTTGTGGCAGATAGCGTGATCATCTTCTTGTGGCAATATTGCTTCATCCCTTTTGTATTAAGACCACATACATACACATACACACATACATCAAATAATCATTCAATAGAGTAATAAAACAAATGTGTTTAAAGAGAGGAGTACGCATGCAGTACGTACTTTAGGATAGGTGCGAAGCACTTCCATTTGCAACGATATATGCAATGCTTATCTGAGCCACATTTGTCAACGCAATCGATGACGCATGAATTGTAGTCTTCTATTTTAGCACACTCCACTGTTACCAATACCATCACCATCATCATCACCATACACATTTTTTTAGCCATTTTTTTCTGTTCAAATTAAACAGGTTTCAAACTCAAGAATGTAAGAATGTAAGTTTGATGTTTGTTTGGTTTGATTTGTGTGGGTTTATATATACCATGGAGGAAATATTATATATGGAATTATTTATTCCTTTATTTCTAGTCTTTGTGTTGATTCATCCCTATAAAATACATATACCATTTTAGTTTGAACCGAGTAAAGATTGATTTATTTTTGTTTGAATTGCGTTCGTTTTGATCTATTCTTCTTTTTATGCCATATACTATCTAGAAATAAATCCTTAGAAAAGGAACAATATTTTTGAAATATGACCAGAATTCTTTTTTTCTTGTTTTGAAAATAGAATCGTATATTAGAAAAAGGAACAATATTTCTGAAATATGACCAGATTTCTTTCTTGTTTTGAAAATAGAATCATAAATTAGAAAAATGTACAATGCAAAATTATGTGATGATAATATAATTATATTGTTTTATTTACTTCTTTTTTATATTTTTAAATATTTTGCAGGTATATATATGACTAGATTTCTTTGTTTCTATTTTGAAAATAGAATCGCATATTAGAAATGTAAAACTATTGATGGCTTGTCATATGGATCATTAGTAATATGATTATTTACATATTATTTTATTCACGTCTGTTTTTATTCTTGTATATTTGCAAGATCAACATGTTAGTTGTATTGATTTTTTTTTTGTTCAAAAGTTGTATTGATTTTAATCTTATTTCTGCCATGTAAAAGTGAGATAGGTCAATACATTTCACATTTAACTAAACAAAAATTCAAAAAAAACTATATAAACTCTCAAAATCGTGTTTATTTATTTATAGATCGTTAAAAATGTTAGTCATCCGTTAATTTACCAAAAAAATATCATTTTAAATAAATTTTGTGAAATTAAAAATTCAAAAATAAATATATAAACTCTCAAAATCGTGCTTATATATATATTGACAGTCAAAAGTAATAGTCATCTTTTAATTTTAAGACTTTATTTTGGATAAATTTTATGAAATTATTCATCATTTTTTTACTTTTTTAATTTTACAAAATCTATCCAAAATGACATTGTTTTGATAAATTAATGTATGACTAACACTTTCAAAAAATACTACATGTCTCTCAAAATCCGTGCTTAATTTTATATATTGACCGTTAAAGGTGTTAGTCATCCGTTAATTTATCAAAGCGTCAGTTTAAATAAATCTGTAAAAATTTAAAATTTAAAAATAAATTATAGACTCTCAAAATTGTATTTATATATATTGACTCTCAAAGCATGACTAACACCTTTGACAGTCAATATAATATAAATACAATTTTGAGAGTCTATATTTTATTTTTAAATTTTAAATTTTACAGATTTATTTAACTGGCTGCTTTGATAAATTAACGGATGACTAACACTTTTAATGGTCAATATATAAAATAAACACGATTTTGAGAGACTATGTAGTATTCTTTGAAAGTGTTAGTCATACATTAATTTATCAAAACAATGTCATTTTGGATAGATTTTGTAAAATTAAAAAAGTAAAAAACGCATGAATAATTTCATAAAATTTATCCAAAATAAAGTCTTCTGATAAATTAAAAGATGACTATTACTTTTGACTGTCAATATATATATATAAGCACGATTTTGAGAGTTTATATTTTATTTTTGAATTTTTAATTTCATAAAATTTATTTAAAATGATATTTTTTTTGGTAAATTAACGGTGATGATTAACATTTTTTAACGATCTATAAATAAATAATAATAATAGCCTCCATGGCCACTAGCCAGGTGGCTACACGTTCATGCACATGTTTGAATTCGCTAAAATTTTGTAGATTCAAACATAAACACTATTAGACCCAACCTCAACCTAGGGGTGGACATAAGGCCAACACTCACTATTTTTGGTGTATTTAATATTTAATTTTTGATATTTCTAAGATGAGTAATAAAAATTTAATTTTTATTTGACTTGTTGAAAATGAGTACTTGGGATTTTGGATACTTGACAAAAAATGAGTTATTAGCAAGTTACTCATCTTTTTTGTTTATTATTTGTTACTTAAGAATAGTTGTAAATTATTTACTAGTATTTCTGAATATTTTAAAAATACTTACTAAATAGTATATTAAATGGATATGAAATTTGTTTCGTTTACTCTACTAAAAAGAACCTGAGAACTATTTTAAACGAAATATTTATATATATTATAAAAAGAAAAATAAAGAAAACATGACTATTTTGATATAAAACATTATATATTTTTAACGATGACAAAAATATATTCACTTAGCAGGTAAAAGGTAATAGCAAGATATTTGTTGTTTGCTTGATTTGATTTGTGTGAATATATATATATATATATATATATATATGATGGAGGAACGATTATATATGGAATTATTTTTTCATTTATTTCTATTCTTCGTGATCTATTCTTTTTTATTTAGCCATCTAGTAATTGTAAGAAATTCTCAGTAAAGAAAAACCTCTAAATTTTGATTAGAATTATTTCTTTGTAGTTTTTGATCTGGTATAACTATATGATTCAAGTTCTTTATTTCTAATAAAACAACTAGAATCATATATTAGAAATGTACAACGCAAAATGATTTGATGATAATATATTATTTATATTTTATGCATGTCTGCTTTTCTATTTTATTATTTTAAAAATCTACGTAAAATGGTGTATTCCAAACCGTACATTTTTTGTTGGGCTTATTTCTAAAAGATCAATAGAGAAGTGAGTATTTCATTACAGTAACTACAAGTACACTGCGTAACATTTTACCAAAACACAACTAGTAACTACATATAAATTTAAGTAAACTACCTAACATTTTTTAAATATGTGCTAAAATTATTTTGATCGTCAGATATGTTAGCCCTAACAACCACTAATGTAATTGACTGGATACTAAAATGCGGTAAATAACCGTCACACATATATGTTTGCGCGAAGACAATTTTGAAATACTGTATAGAACTTAAGTGTATAGAAAGGTAGATTATTAAATTGTTAACTATTTCTTGTACGCTATATATGTTGTAATCTCTTACTCTAGTAAATCATTCAGTTTCCTAATCTATAATTTCTCCATCACAACCTGCTCAACAACAATATATAACAAAAGCTATTTATGAGTTAATATCGAATCTTTAGATATAGATGATCCTAATTATTATTTTTTGTAAATGATCCATATTTTTAATTTTTGTAAGATAATAAAATTAATTATTCCGAAGAATAATTATATTAGATTTATTTTATGGGAAATAAATCCGTCTTTGGTTCTAATTTCATTTGCTAGAACATAAAGAGAACATTACAACTCCTGAAAATATGAAACTAAGTTCCAATTCTTAAAATATTCATGCAAAAGATGGTATCCTAGCTCGTTATGCATCGTTTTTATCTGGTTTGTCACTTGATAGTATCTATATATATATATATATATATATGTATAGTTTACGTATTCTCGATATGAGATTTAAGACGACCCATATAGAACAAAATCTTTTACTATCACTCGATAATTTATTTATGGAACGAAGTAGAAAATGTCGGAAGTAAACTTCAGGGTTAACTTGGAAAGTAAGTTATACTAATTTTATTCGAGTTATGTTAAAGATAAAATAGGCTTTATTATTGTGTGTAGGAAATTATATTTTTCTATATAAAGAGATGTCAACTTGTAACATAACTTAAGAGTTTTAGAAATTGTGTTTTCGGAATCTAAGTTTTGAGTGATTTTCTCAAGTCAATAAAAAAAAGTTGTTCATTATTGTGTGATCATACAATCTTTTAAAGCTTATAGAAAACACTGACAATACATTTATATAAACTAAAATTGCGTTATGAAAACGACAAGGATAATCATAAAACATTTTTTGTATGAAACTTAAAAAGAGATGAGTCCTACTGGGGGCAGTTATTCTCACAATTGAGCGTGCAAAATTCGTCATTGCCACATTTGACGCGACAATTTTTGTGGCAGATAGCGTGATCATCTTCTTGTGGCAATATTGCTTCATCCCTTTTGTATTAAGACCACATACATACATACACATACATACATCAAATATTCATTCAATAGAGTAATAAAACGAATGTTTTAAAGAGAGAAGGAATACGAAGCAAGTACGTACTTTAGGATAGGTGCGAAACACTTCCATTTGCAACGATATATGCAATGCTTATCTGAGCCACATTTGTCAACGCAATCGATGACGCATGAATTGTAGTCTTCTATTTTAGCACACTCCACTGTTACCAATACCATCACCATCATCATCACCATACACATTTTTTTAGCCATTTTTTGTTCAAATTAAACAGGTTTCAAACTCAAGAGTAGTAAGAATGTAAGTTTGATGTTTGTTTGGTTTGATTTGTGTTGGTTCATATATACGATGGAGGAAATATTATATATGGAATTATATATTCCTTTATTTCTAGTCTTTCTGTTGATTCACCCCTATAAAATACATATATCATTTTAGTTTGAACTCAGTAGAGATTGATTTATTTTTGTTTGAATTGCGTACGTTTTGATCAATCTTCTTTTTATGCCATGTACTATCTGGAAATAAATCCTTGGAAAAAGAGCAATATTTTTGTAATATGACCAGAAATCTTTCTTTATTGTTTTGAAAATAGAATCACATATTAGAAAAAGGAACAGTATTTCTGAAATATGACCAGATTTCTTTCTTTCTTGTTTTGAAAATAGAATCACATATTAGAAAAATGTATAATGTAAAATTATGTGATGATAATATATAATTATTTGTATATTGTTTTATTTACTTCTGTTTTATATTTTTAAATTATTTTTGCAGGTATATATATGACTAGATTTCTTTATTTCTATTTTGAAAATATAATCGTATATTAGAAATGTACAATGTAAAACTATTTGATGGCTTTTCATATGGATCATTAGTAATATGATTATTTACATATTATTTTGTTCAAGTCTGTTTAGTATTTTTGTATTTTTGTATATTTGCAAGATCAACATGTTAGTTGAATTGATTTTAATCTTATTTCTGCCATGAAAAAGTGAAGATAAGGTCAATACATATAGAGATTAAGCCTCCATGGGCACAGCCAGGTGGCTACACGTTCGTGCACATGTTTTGACTTTGTTAAAATTTTGTAGATTCAAACATAAACACTATTAGACCCAGCCTGAACTAGGGCTTAGGGCTGGACATAAAGCGAATACTCACTATCTATTTAATATTTGATTTTGATATTTCTAAGATGAGTAATAAAATTTTAAATTTGTATTTGACTTGTTGAAAATGAATTTTTGTTATTTTGGGTACTTGATAAAAAAATGAGTTATTAGCAAGTTACTCATCTGTTTTTTATTACTTGTTACTTACAAATATTTGTGAATTATTTACTAGTATTTCTGAATATTTTAAAAATACTTACTAAATATCAATCTATATTAAATGGATATGAAATTTGCTTTGTTTACTCTACTAAAAATAACCTGAGAACTACTTTAAACAAAATATTTATATATATTATAAAAAGAAAAATAAAGAAAACATGACTATTTTGATATAAAACATTATATATTTTTAACGATGACAAAAATATATTCACTTAGCAGGTAAAAGGTAATAGCAAGATATTTGTTGTTTGCTTGATTTGATTTGTGTGAATTTATATATATATATATATGATGGAGGAACGATTATATATGGAATTATTTTTTCATTTATTTCTATTCTTCGTGATCTATTCTTTTTTATTTACGCCATCTAGTAACTGGTAAGAAATTCTCAGTAAAGAAAAACAATATTTTCTAAATTTTGATTAGAATTATTTCTTTGTAGTTTTGATCTGGTATAACTATATGATTCAAGTTCTTTATTTCTAATAAAACAACTAGAATCATATATTAGAAATGTACAACGCAAAATGATTTGATGATAATATATTATTTATATTTTATGCATGTCTGCTTTCTATTTTATTATTTTTAAAATCTACGTAAAATGGTGTATTCCAAACCGTACATTTTTTGTTGGGCTTATTTCTAAAAGATCAATAGAGAAGTGAGTATTTCATTACAGTAACTACAAGTACACTGCGTAACATTTTACCAAAACACAACTAGTAAGTACATATAAATTTAAGTAAACTACCTAACATTTTTTAAATATGTGCTAAAATTATTTTGATCGTCAGATATGTTAGCCCTAACAACCACTAATGTAATTGACTGGATACTAAAATGCGGTAAATAACCGTCACACATATATGTTTGCGCGAAGACAATTTTGAAATACTGTATAGAACTTAAGTGTATAGAAAGGTAGATTATTAAATTGTTAATACCTAGACTATTTCTTGTACGCTATATATGTTGTAATCTCTTACTCTAGTAAATCATTCAGTTTCCTAATCTATAATTTCTCCATCACAACCTGCTCAACAACAATATATAACAAAAGCTATTTATGAGTTAATATCGAATCTTTAGATATAGATGATCCTAATTATTATTTTTTTTGTAAATGATCCATATTTTTAATTTTTGTAAGATAATAAAATTAATTATTCTGAAGAATAATTATATTAGATTTATTTTATGGGAAATAAAACCGTCTTTGGTTCTAATTTCATTTGCTAGAACATCAAAGAGAACATTACAACTCCTGAAAATATGAACTAAGTTCCAATTCTTAAAATATTCATGCAAAAGATGGTATCCTAGCTCGTTATGTATCGTTTTTATCTGGTTTGGCACTAGATAGTATCTATATATATGGATATATATATAGTTTATGTATTCTCGATATGAGATTTAAGACGACCCATATAGAACAAAAACTTTTATTATTACTCGATAATTTATTTCTGGAACGAAGTAGAAGACACTGACAATACATTGATATAAACTAAAATTGCCTTATGAAAACGACAAGGATCATCATAAAACATTTTTTTTTGTATGAAACTTAAAAAGAGATTAGTCCTACTGGGGGCAGTCATTCTCACAATTGATCCTGCAAAATTCTTCATTGCCACATTTGATGCGACATTTTTTGTGGCAGATAGCATGATCATCTTCTTGTAGCAATATTGCTTCATCCCTTTATGTATTAAGACCACATACACATACATACATACATCAAATATTCATTCAATAAAGTAATAAAACAAATGTTTTGAAAGAGAGAAGGAATACGTACTTTAGGATAGGTGCGAAGCACTTCCATTTGCAACGATATATGCAATGCTTATCTGAGCCACATTTGTCAACGCAATCGATGACGCATGAATTGTAGTCTTCTATTTTAGCACACTCCACTGTTACCAATACCATCACCATCATCATCACCATACACATTTTTCTAGCCATTTTTTTTTGTTCAAATTAAACAGGTTTCAAACTCAAGAATGTAAGAATGTAAGTTTGATGTTTGTTAGGTTTGATTTGTGTGGGTTTATATATACGATGGAGGAAATATTATATGTGGAATTATTTATTCCTTTATTTCTAATCTTTGTGTTGATTCACACCTATAAAATATGTATACCATTTTTATTTTGAACTGAGTAGAGATTGATTTATTTTGCATTTGTTTTTGTATATTCTTCTTTTTATGCCATATACTATCTGGAAATAAATCCTTAGAAAATGAACAATTTTTTTGAAAATATGACTAGAATTCTTTCTTTCTTGTTTTGAAAATAGAATCATATTAGAAAAAGGAATAGTATTTCTGAAATATGAACAGATTTCTTTCTTGTTTTGAAAATTGAATTATACTTCCTCGGTTTCATATTAAATATCGTTTTACATAATTTTTTTTTACAAAATAAATGTCGTTTTAGACTTTCGATGAAAAACTTATTAATTTTATACTGTAATTTATTTTTTTATGAGTTAGAACATAGTTAGGTATATAGATAATATGTATGTGTTTTTATTTTTAAAATATACAAAAATAATTATTCTATTAATCCGTGTGTATAAACTTAAAGTGACACTTCTTAATTAAACAAAAGTGTATATTAGAAAAATGTGCAATGCAAAATGATGTGATGATAATATATACAATTATTTATATAATATTATATTCACGGTGTTTTATATTTTTATATTTGCCAGATCAACATGTTTGCTAGTTGTATTGATTTTAGGGTGACTTAAGAGAATGCCAACTAGAGAAGTGTGTAATTAGGAGAATAGATCATTTTGAGTTGTGGACAAAAAAAACAACATTTTGACTTACGAACAATATTTTCGAATTTCTGATTAGAATTCTTTCTTTCTACTTTTGATCTAGTATAAATATATGATTAGATCTATTTTAGTCTTTATCTCTTAAAAATTTCCTAAAATTTAGTTAGATTATTTTTTTTTTTGAAAATATGAGTAGTTATTTGATTTACCCTAGTTGTTTTACACCAAAATATAGGAAAAAAAATTGTCAGCTACACGAAGTTTACCCTAATATGGTGAAAACCATCCAATGTTTTATAATATGTTAACAACTACACAATGTTTATGTTAATACATGACACATATACGAAGTAAATGATTATATGGTGGCAACATCAAATTCGGGTTTAATTGATTCTAGAAAAAGTTAATGGGGTCAAACTGTAGTTAATCAAAAAATCAAATTTAAAACAAAAAAAAAACTAAGTTTTAGAAAAAATAATTTTGTACTTTAAATTTTGATTGGGTAAAAATTATAGAAAATATTTGACAATAAAAATAAGAAATTTATAATTGAAATTTAATATATTTTAATATTTACGAAAAATTTAAAAAAATATGAAGACAATAACTTTGATATTGTCGATCATATTAATTTCCTATATAAACATTTTAAGAAATTCATATTTTGGGGTTTTAAATTGGAAATGAATTTTCGTTGACGGATTGTAAATATATTAACAAGGTGAATTATTTTAAAATTCAAAGAAAATGAATGCTACGTAAATTTAAATATCATAATATATCAAAATTATGTTGACATAATGTTTACAAAAAGAAATGTTGATGTTGACAAAAAAAAATCAGATATACATACATATATACAAATAACAAATACATATTTTTTTAATGTAAACATCATGTTATTTTAGTATCTATAGGTAAGATTATCAATTTGGTATTCGTAAACAGTGTGTCAAATTACGGTAACATATTACAAAAAAATTATAATGCTTATGTATGTTATATCATTCTAATTATTGATACTAGTAATATATTTGTAAATGGTATTTTATAGTTTTATGATGTTAATTGTAAGTGTTATGAGACGTAACATTTCTTTTCTTTGACTTCTAAAATAATTCACCTTGTTAATCTATTTAAAATCTTTCAACCAAAATTTATTTCTAATTTAAAAGTCCAAAATATGAATTCTTTAAAATGTTTATATTGGAAATTAATATGATCGACTATATCAAAGTTATTGTCTTCATATTTTTAAAGTTTTCATAAATATTAAAATAAAATTTTAATTATAAATTTCTTATTTTTATTGTCAACTATTTTCTATAATTTTACCCAATCAAAATTTAATGTACACAATTAATTTTTCTAAAACTTAGTTCTTTTTGTTTTAAATTTGATTTTTGATTAATTACAGTTTGACCCCATTAACTTTTCTTAGAATCAATTAAACCCGATTTGATGTTGCCACCATATAATCATTTACTTCGTATATGTGGCATGTATTAACATAAACATCGTGTAGTTATTAACATATTCTAAAACATTAGATGGTTTTCACCATATTTACTAGTATTTCTAAATATTTTTAAAATACTTACTAAATATCAATCTATATTAAATGGATATGAAATTTGCTTTGTTTACTCTACTAAAAAAAACTTGGGAACTACTTTAAACAAAATATTTATATTATAAAAAGAAAAATAAAGAAAACATGACTATTTTGATATAAAACATTTTATATTTTTAACGATGACAAAAATATATTCACTTAGCAGGTAAAAGGTAATAGCAAGATATATACTGCCTCTGTTAAAAAATCAGGTAGTAAAGGTGTAAGATTGGTGTTTGCTAGATTTGATATGTGTGAATATATATATATATATATATATATATATATATATATATATATATATATATATATATGATGGAGGAACGATTCTATATGGAATTGTTTTTCATTTATTTCTGGTCTTTGTGATCTATTCTTTCTTATTTATGTCATCTAGTAATTGGAAAGAAATTCTCAGTTAAAAAAAACAATATTGTCTAAATTTTGATTAGAATTATTTCTTTGTAATTTTGATCTGGTATAAATATATGATTCATATTCTTTATTTCTAATTTAACAAGTAGAATCATATATTAGAAATGTACAACGCAAAATGATTTGATGATAATAAATTATTTTTATTTTATTCATGTCTGCTTTTTATTTTAATATTTTCAAGATTGAAGAAAAATGGTATATTCCAAACCATACATTTTTTGTTGGGCTTATTTCTAAAAGAACAATAGAGAAGTGAGTATTTCATTACAGTAACTACAAGTACACTGCTTAACATTTTACCAAAACACAACTAGTAACTACATATAAATTTAAATAAACTACCTAACATTTTTTAAATATGTGTTAAAATTATTTTAGTCGTCAGATATGTTAGCTAGCCATTAATTTAATTGACGGATACTAAAATGCGGTAAATAACCGTCACAAATATATGTTTACGACCGGGTGATTGTGGTCGAGTGGTAAGGAGACGGGACTGGGACGCCGCCACGTTTCAGGTTCGATCCACCTGCTGCACGAAACTAAGTCACAATTATCCTGGTCACCTTACACGGATATGGGCTCATGCTTTAGGGCCCATTTGAATACCCGGAGAGAGGGTCTATCCGTGGGCTGCACCTCCCCTTGGGGATTAGTCTGGGCCTCTCCATGGGCCTGGGATACCCCCAGGTTAATCAAAAAAAAAAAAAAAAAAAAAAAATATATATATATATGTTTACGAGAAGAATTTTTTTGAAAAACTTTATAGAACATAAGTGTATAGAAGGGTAGATTATTAAATTGTTAATACCTAGACTACTATGTACACTATATATGTTGTAATCTCTTACTCTAATAAATCATTCAGTTTCCTAATCTCTAATTTCTCCATCACAATCTGCTCATCAACAATATATTAAAAAACTATTTACGAGTTAATATCGAATCTTTAGATATAGATGATCCTAATTAATTTTCTTTTTTGTAAATGATCCATATATTTAAATTTTGTAAGATAATAAAAACAATTATTCCGAAGAATAATTATATTAAATTTTAGGGCAAATCTCTCAAATAGCCATTTTTGAAGTTTTTATCACAAAAATAGCACTTGAAAGAAAAAATGACCAAAATAGACCTTTTTTATTTTGAAAATTTTAATATTTTCAAATTTTTTTAATTTTTAAACCTCAACTCCAAAACCCCCACCCCATAACTCTAAACCCTAAATTTAGATTAGTTAACCAAAATATATAAATATATATTTACATCCTTTAATAAAGTCTATTTTGGTCATTTTTCTCTTTGTGTGCTATTTTTGGGACAAAAACTTTTTTAGGTCTATTTTGATCTTTATCTCTAAATTTTATTTTATGGGGAAATAAAACCGCCTTTGGTTCTAATTTCATTTGCTAGAACATCGAAGCGAAGATTACAACTCCTGGAAATATGAACTAAGTTCCAATTCTTAAAATATTCATACAAAAGATGGTAGGTATCCTAGCTCGTTATGCGTTTTTATCTGGTTAGTGACTTGATAGTATCTACATATATAGTTTATGTATTATCGATTTGAGATTTGAGACGACCCATATAGAACAAAAACTTTTACTATTACTCGATAATTTATTTCTGGAACGAAGTAGAAAACACTGACAATACATTGATAAAAACTAAAATTGCGTTATGAAAACGACAAGGATAATCATAAAACATTTTTTGTATGAAACTTAAAAAGAGATTAGTTCTACTGGGGGCAGTTATTCTCACAATTGAGCCTGCAAAATTCGTCATTGCCACATTTGATGCGACAATTTTTGTGGCAGATAGCGTGATCATCTTCTTGTGGCAATATTGCTTCATCCCTTTTTGTATTAAGACCACATACATACATACACATACATACATCAAATATTCATTCAATAGAGTAATAAAACAAATGTTTTAAAGAGAGAAGGAATACGAAGCAGTACGTACTTTAGGATAGGTGCGAAGCACTTCCATTTGCAACGATATATGCAATGCTTATCTGAGCCACATTTGTCAACGCAATCGATGACGCATGAATTGTAGTCTTCTATTTTAGCACACTCCACTGTTACCAATACCATCACCATCATCATCACCATACACATTTTTCTAGCCATTTTTTTTTGTTCAAATTAAACAGGTTTCAAACTCAAGAATGTAAGAATGTAAGTTTGATGTTTGTTTGGTTTGATTTGTGTGGGTTTATATATACCATGGAGGAAATATTATATATGGAATTATTTATTCCTTTTTTCCAGTCTTTCTATTGATTCACCCCTATAAAACATATATACCATTATAGTATAATTGAGTAAAGATTGATTTATTTTACGTTCGTTTTGATCTATTCTTCTTTTTATGTCATATACTATCTACAAATAAATCCTTAGAATAGGAACAATATTTTTGAAATATGACCAGAATTCTTTTTTTCTTGTTTTGGAAATAGAATCGTATATTAAAAAAAGGAACAATATTTCTGAAATATGACCAGATTTCTTTCTTTCTTGTTTTGAAAATAGAATCACATATTAGAAAAATGTACAATGCAAAATGATGTGATGATAATACATATAATTATTTATATATTGTTTTATTTACTTCTGTTTTATATTTTTATATATGCCAGATCAACATGTTTGCTAGTTGTATTGATTTTATGGTGACTTAAGAGAATGTCAACTAGAGAAGTGTGTAATTAGGAGAATAGATCATTTAGAATTGTGGACAAAAAAATAACATTTTGACTTAGGAACAATATTTTCGAATTTCTGATTAGAATTCTTTCTTTCTTTCTACTTTTGAAAATATAATCTTTTATTATAAATGTACAATGCATGATGATTTGATAATAATAGATTATTGGAAAAAAAAATACCACATTCCTAATATCATTTTTCATGTTACCCTAATCACTTTTACCTTTATTTTTAAGGAGGAGAAAAACATTTATAATCCTATGGTTAATTAATCTAAGACTTAAAATTTATAATTGAAGAGTGAGATTGTATTTTGGAATGTTGAGTTTAAAATTCTAATTAATTTTAAAAAAATTTACCTCTTAATAAAAAATATTTTTGAAAATATGTGTTTAATGAATATAAGATGAATAACGGTATCAATAACGTAGTAAACATAGAAAAATTCCCAAATTATTTACATATATTATAGTATTTATATTTTAATATTTGCAAGATTAACAGTAAAAGGATGGATTCCAAACCATACCTTTTCTATCGTGCTTATTTTTTTGTCTACCAATAGATAAGTGTATGTTTCATCACATACTACATATAAATTTAAATAATTTGTCTAAACTTTTTAAAATATGTTTAAACTATGGTCTATTAAATTAAACAAAATTAATTACGATAATAAATTGGATAGTAATAAAATATTAGTATTAAAATTTAATAAATTTTATTTAGATTAATTTTTTTAGTAGTTATTTGATTTACCCTAGTTGTTT